>JAUELO010000015.1:1184489-1201877 GCA_032357855.1 Amphibolips quercusostensackenii
GGTAAAGTCGGCACGGGTATAGGGTAAAGTGAGCTAACGTGCGGGGTAAAGTCGGCTATGGTAGGGGTAAAGTTGGCAAGGGTATGGGGTAAAGTTAGCTTAGGTACGGGGTAAAGTCAGCTAGGGTACGAGGTAAAGTCGGCAAGGGTATGGGGTAAAGTGAGCTAAGGTACGGGGTAAAGTCGGCTAGGGTACGAGATGAAGTCGGCAGGGGTACGGGGTAAAGTCGGGAAGAGTATGGGGTGAAGTGAGCTCAGGGGCGGGGTAAAGTGAGCTAAGGTACGAATGGAAAGTCGTTTCAGACTCTGGAACTTTTTGAAGCAAAATTTCCTACTTCACCGCACCGTGGGTCGTTTCTATTATTTCATAATGACCAGACTAATAGACACTCCGTTTCCATATAAACAATTAGAGATAACAATTATTTAAAGTTGACCTGTCTCGCTGCAGCTTCTCAAATATTGCATACTGCTCTAAATATTTCAAAACCGCATTTGCATTGGTTCCGAATATCTGACATCGTATGACGTTCGAATATCTAGAAATAAATGTAATTATTAGATTTTAGAACTGCTAATAATAGTATATCATCTAATTATTTTTAAAAACAAGATAAAAATAAAATATATTCGTAAAGTAATTTATACTCGTCTGGCGGAATGAAAAGTGAAAAAAGGGTTGCAAGAGAAAAGGAAGTGACTAGAAGGGTAAGATTGCGCTGGTGCAGGCAGTCCCACAACACTATTGTTTTGTGGGACTGCCTGTTATTACCATGGGGTGGGGAGTTCATTAGTTGAATTTTTAACAAAAAAGGTACATTTTTAACAAGAAAATACAAAATTTAGAAAAGTACATAAATTTTCCACCAAATAGTTAACTTTATAACTATAGAAGACAAATTTGCAACAAAATAATTAAATTTTTAACTAAAAAAAATATATTTTAAACCATAGATGGAATAGTAAAATTTTCAACTAAATATGTGAATTCTCGAGATAAAATAATGAATCTTCAAACTAAAATGATAAATCTTCTAACAAAAAATAAATTTTTTAACAAAAGGTTTCAGCTCCTAACCAGCTACGTAAATTTTTACCCAACTAGTTAAATTTACAACCAAAAATATTTATTTTCTGCAAAAAAATGAAATTCAGAAAAAAAAATTAGTTTCCAAGCAAAGGGTTAAATTTTCAACCAAACAGATTAATATTTAACCAAAAAAATTAATTTTTTCACCAAAAAAGACCAATTTTAACAAAATGCATAAATTTTCAAAAAAATAAATCAATTTTTAACCAAAGATATGAATTTTCAAACTGAAATGATGAATCTTCAACCCCAAAGAATAAAATAATTTTCAAACAAAAATAATAATTTTCAACCAAATAAGACGAAATTTTAACAAATTGCATATCAATTTTTAAGAAAATAGTTAAAATCTAAACCAAAAAGATTAATTTTAAACCAAAAAGATTTATTTTTAACCAAAAAGATTAATTTTAGATCAAAAAAGATGAAATTTCAACAAAATGCATTAATTAAAAAAAATAGTTAAATTTTTAAATATAAGAAATAATTTTTCCAAAAAAATTATTGACCTTTGGACTAAAAATATCAATTTTGAATCATAAATAAAATAGTGAAATTTTCAATCAAAAATATGAATCTTAAAAATAAAATGATGAAACAGAAATATGAATTTTTGACAAAAAAGTTCAGCTTTTAACCAACAATTTGAAAAATTAACCAAAAATAATAATTTTTTATTAAAAAAGCCAAAATTCAAACAAAATTCAACCAAAGATATGAATCTTCAACCAAAAAGGTTAATTTTATACCAAAAAAGAAACGAAATTTTAGCAAAATGCATAAATTTTTAACAAAATAGTTACATTTTTAACTATAAGAGATAAATTTAAAAAAAATAATTGACCTTTCAACTAAAAATATAAACTTTGAATTATAAATAAAATAGTAAAATTTTCAACCAAAAAGATTAATTTTATACCAAAAAATACTAAATCTTAACAAAATGCATTAATTTTCAAAAAAATAGATACATTTTTTACCAAAGATATGAATTCTCAATTTTCAACTATGAAAGAGAAATTAGCAACAACATAATTGAATTTTCAATTAAAGCAAAAAATGTGTACCAACCATGTAATAGTTTCATTTTAACTTAAAATTTTTAACTTTCAACCAAAAACCAAAAATATAATGATAAACTTTGAAAAAAATAGCTTTCATCCAAGAACAGTTAGATTTTGAACTAACGAGATCAATTTTCAGTTGAACAAATAAATTTCTAACAAAAAAAACGAATATTTAACTTTTTATAATAATTTTTCATTTCCAAAAGTTTTAATGTATGTGGTTTTTTGCAATTTTCCTTTCCCCTGGCCAAACATACAGGCAAATGTGAGTGATCCTTGTATAGACCTCTGTTTCACCAGGTTTTTAAAAATACAAAGACAATAATAACAATAGTAATGAATAATAACAAAAAAAGATGCCATTATCCAGATCAATTTGATACTTGGGCATATTGGGTATACCTCACTTCCGGTGGTATGCACTCGATATCAATGCCTATATGCACCGATGGCTTCTTCAGGGTGTACTGGTATATGGCTAATGCGTCTGTGCATTCCTCCAATGCTGATAGTACAGCTGCACGATCCAGAAGATGAAATTGTGATTCCACCCAATCGTTGACCTTTATAGACATTTTCAAGAACATTATAAAACATTTCAAAATCTTCTACAAGGAACAAAATTCATAGCTGAGCCAACCGTATTTATCCTCGATTCGTTTACAAATATCATTAAAATAAACTACTTTTATTGGCTCAATGTTTAAAAAAAGATATTAAAAGTAATGAAAATGCTGGAAGTATTGATACAGCGCTAATTATATAGGAATTTGTCAAAGTTTTGACAATGCTGCCCCAGATACCTGTGTACGGTTCCCCCACTACGCGGCTTCCCCTCACTCAGCCGAACTGCTGCCGGGACTCCCGCAGCAGCAATTTATCTGAGAGAGGGAAAGTGAACTGATGCCGCCGAGCCTGGTCAGCGGAAGTCCCAGCAGCAGGTCGGCTAGTTGAGGGGAAGCCGCGAAGTGGGGGAACAGTACGCAGGTAACCTGGGCAGAATCGACCATGGGTCAATAATCATAATCCTCGAGTCCTGAAAATGCTAAAACCATGCAGAACTTATTTTTTCTCTTTTTAATAAATTTATCATTTTTTGTTCGCTCGCTCCACATATCACAACTGGTTCTTAAATTTTTATACTTTTTCAAAATAACACAAAAAATTCGACGGTACGTTTTTAACAAAATATGTAGAAATTCAACGAAAGAAAAAAAAGTTTTAACTGAAAATTAAATGATCACATTTTTATTAAAAAAATTTTTTTTCTACGAAAGAAAATCCGAGCTGCTGACGGGACTCCCGCTGACCAGGCTCGACGGCAGCAATCCGGCTGAGTGAGGGGAAGGGAACTGCTGCCGCTGAGCCTGGTCATCGGGAGTCCCGGCAGCATCTCAGCTGTTTGAGGGAAAGCTGCATAGTGGGAAAACTGTACGCAGGTAGCTAGGGCGGAATTGACTAAGGGTCAATAATCATATTTCTCGAGTCCTGAAAATGCTAAAACTATGCAAAACTTATTTTTTTCAAAAAAAATAGATTTATCATTTTTTGTTCGCTCACTCCATATATCATAACTGTTTTTAATTTTTTATACTTTTCCGAAAATGATGAATCTAAAACTGAAATAGTTCAATTTACAGTTTAAAAAATATGTTTTTAACTAAAAAACAACGATTTTCTAACGAAATAGTTTAATTTTTCAAACGGAGGTGAATTTTCAACTAAAATTATACATCCCCAACCCCAACAATTTCAATTTTTAGTTCAAAAAATTAATTTTCAACACTAAAAAATTTCAACTAAAAAGATAAATTTTCAAACAAGCAGGATAATTCTTTACCAAGCAAGACGAAATTTTAACTAAAAAAGGTAAGTTTACAATCAAAAATGGAATATTCAAATTTACAGTTAAAAAACTAATTTTCAAACAAAAAAATTTCTTTTAAACAAAAAGATTAATTTGCAAACAAAAAATTTAATTTTCTATCGAGCCTGACGAATTTTTAACAAAATACATAAATTTTCAACTAAAAAAAGATAAGTTTACAATCGAAAATGAAATATTTAAATTTAAAAATCTAAATTATAATTTAACCAAAAAAATATATTTTTTGACTAAAAAGATCAAATTTTGAACAAGAAGTTTAAATTTTTACCAAGAATGACAAAATTTTAACAAAATACATGAATTTTAAATTTTAAAAAAATTTACAATGAAAAATGGAATATTTTAATATACAAATCGAAAAATTAATTTCCACCAACAAAAAAACAAAGTTTACTTAAAAAGATAAGTTTTCAACTGATAGGATTAATTTTCTATTGAACAAAAATTTTTTCAACGAATTTTATGAATTTTCAATCAAATACTTGAATTTTTAATTTAAAAAAACACTTTACGATCAGAAATAACATATTTACATTTTTAGTTCAAATAATTATTTAAAAAAAAAATTACACAAAACGATAAATTTTTTATTGATAGGGTTAATGTTTTACCAAACAAGACGATCTTTTAACAAATTATAAACAAGACATGAATTTTTTACTAAATAGTTCAATTTTCAACTTGAAAAAATAAATTTTAAAAGAAGAATTTTAAGTCTTTAACAAACAAAAGTCATCAAAATACATGAATTTTCAACAAAAAAAAGACAACAATTTTCTGCAAAAATGAAATAGTCAAATTTTCAGTTAAAAAAAAAAACTAATTTTCAATTTGAAGAATATGAATTTGAACATAATTTAAATTTTCCACTAAACAAATTTTATTTTTTAACTAAATCAAGAATCTTCAATCATGAAAATTAATTTTTGACAAAGTAAATAACTTTTATTTAAGTCGTTAAATTTTTAACTTAAAAAAAAAATTTACCGGAAAAGTCGAATTATTAGCAAAATACATTGATTTCGAACCAAGCACATGAATTTTCAACTAAAAAATACCAATTTTTAACAAAAAATGGAAGTCTTGTTTTCATTTAGAAAATTAATTCTTAACAATAAATGTTCAACAAAATATTTTAAAACTTTTTCAGCTTTTATCTAAAAAATAAAAAAAATTCACCGAAAAAGTCGAATTTTCAGCAAAATACATCAATTTTGAACCAAGCACATAAATTTTCAGCTAAAAAATACCGATTTTTAATAAAAAATGGAAGTCATGTTTTCATTTAAGAAAATCAATTCTTAACAATAAATGTTCAACAAAATAGTTTAAAACTTTTTTAGCACTTGTCAACACAACTCTTCCAACTTTTCTATCATTAACTTGACTTCCCCTACTCTTTTACTTCTTGAACACACCCATGCCCATTCCACTCTATGGTCATTAGACCATTAATAGCAGGATGGGCTTAGGTGAGTTTAAGAAGTGACACACACGTCTATCTCGCTCTAAATGGTCATTAGACCATTTATAGTGGGATGGGCGTGGGTGTGTTCGAAAAGTGAAAAAGTAGAGGCATTTAAGTTAGTTTTGGAAGAGTAGGAAAGTGAGAAGAAGGAACGTAGAGGAAGGTAGAGGATAGAAAGTAAAGAATTGATAAGTAGGAAAGGGAGGCGAAGTAGGAAGAAAGGGAAAAAAGGAAGAGTCAAGAAGAGAACATACGAGAGGGGAAGATTCGAACATCTTAATTAACGCTCTAATAATCTACAAAACCCTTTTTTCTAGGCTTTGACTATTTTTTCCCTTTTATGTGAGCATTTTAATGACTATTTAGAGCAGGATGGACGTGGGTGTGTTCAAGGAGTGGGAAAGTAAAGGATGTAGGGGAAGAGTCAGAAGAGTGAGGAAGTAAGGAAAAGGAATGTAGGGTAAGTGACAGGATGGGAAGTAAAGAATGGATAAGTAAGGAAGAGAAGGCGAAGTAATAAATAAAGGAAAAAAAGAAAGAAAAGGAAGAGTCAGGGAGAGAATATACGAGAGGGGAAGATTTTAACGACCTAATTAACGCCTTAATCATCTACGAAACCTTTTTTGTAGGCTTTGACTATGTTTTTCTTTCTTCTTTTATATGAGCAGAATAATGACCATTTAGAGTGGGATGGGCGTGGGTGTGTGTTTAAGAAGTGAAGAAGTAGGGGCAGTCAAGTTAGTTCTAGATTAGTAGGAATATGAGAAAAAGGGAATGTAGAAGAAGTAATAGGATGAAAAGTAGAAAATGCATAAGTAAGGGAGTGGAGGCGAAGTAAGAAAAAAAAGAAAAAAGGAGAAGTCAAGGAGAGAATATACGAGAGGGCAAGTTTTGAACGACTTAATTAACGTCTTAATCATCTACGAAACCCTTTTTTGTAGGCTTCAACTATTTTTTTCCTTTAATATGAGCAAAATAATGACCATTTAGAGTGAAATGGGCGTGGGTTAGTTCAAGAACTAAAAAAAGTGGGGCAGTCAAGTTAGTGTTGGATGAGTAGGGAATTAAGGAGAGGGGACGTAAGGGAAGTGAGAGGATGTAAAGTAGAGGATGGATAAGTAAGGCAGGGGAGGCGAAGTAAGAAAAAAAGGAAAAAAGTAAAAAAGTAAATAAAGAAAGAGTCAGAGAGAGAATATCCGAGAAAGAAAAATTGCAACGACTTAATTTACGCTTTACTTATCTGCAAAACCCTTTTTTGTAGGCTTTGACTATTTTTTTCTTCAATATAAGCAGGATAATGACAATTTAAAGTGGAATGGGCGTGGGCTTGTTCATAAAATAAAGAAGCAGGGGAAAATGAAGGAAGAGTTGGAAAAGTAGGGAAGTGAGGAGAGGGAAAGTACGGGAAGTGAGATAATTGCAAAAACAATAGGACGGAGTGGCGTGGGTTTCTTTAAGAGGAGGGTATGTAAAGGAAGTGGTGAAATGGTAGAAATAGTAGGAAAATGAGGAGAGGGAATGTTAAAAAGGTTAGGAGGAAAGGAAGGGAAGTTAGGAGATACAAGTAGAGGATAGATGAGTAGAGGATGGATAAGTGGGAAGGGTCAGCACAGAAGGGAGTGTAAGGGAGGGAAAGTAATAGAGGAGGAGATTTGAATGACCTCATTAACGCTCTAATCATCTACGAAACCCTTTTTTTGGTAGGTTTTGACTAATTACTTTTTGTTTTATATGAACAAAATAATAACCATGAATGATAAATACCTGAATGGATGGTTTCTCATGAATATGTGGAATGTTTATAGCTTTTGAAAACAGTAGTTAATAAGTTTGCTAGTAAAACAGAAATAAGAAGGAAGTTCTTTACATACGGGCCCGGTTACTGTGAAGTGTTAAGGAGGAAATATGTATTGTACTTATAATGGTATAGAGGGAAGTAGATTTGCTTAAATAAAGGAAAAAAATAATATAAAAGAAATAATATAGGATGTGGTGGAATGGTAGAAAGAGTAGGGAAGTAGAAAAAGATATTGCAGTTTAGGTAGGAAAGGGAAGTATGGAAGTAGGGGAAGTGAGGAAATGGAAAGTAAAGGATGGATAAGTAGAAGACGAAAAAGAAATTAAGAGAAAGAAGAGCGTAAAAGAGAAAAAGGTCCAGACGGAGAGAGTTGAACGACTTAATCAACGGTTAAAAAGGTTTCAAAGAAAAAATTTTGCAGACTTTGACGAGAGTAAGAGGAAACTTCTCTATATACGAACCCGGTTACAGTGAAGTGTAAAGGAAAAAATATGTATTGCAATTACAATAATACGGGGGGCGTAGGCTTGTTCAAGAGGCAGAGATGTAGAGGAATTGGTGAAATAGTAGAAAGAGTACGAAAGTGAGGAGAGGGAACGTAGAAGAAGTAGAAAAAGGGAGAAGAGGAGAAGAGAAAGTAAGCGGATGGAAAGTAGAGGATAGATTAGTAAAAGATGGGAGGCAAACTAAGAAAAAAGGGACAGCAGGAAGAAAAAGTGCTAGAGAGAGAGACTTAAACAACTTATTTTAAAGATAAATAGGTCACAAAACTCTTTTTTGCGAACTTCGACCAATTTTGGTTCTTTCATAAGAGCAGAATAGTAACCATTGATGATAATTACCTGCATAAGAATGAGAAGAATGTTCTATAATGACTGACCCGGGTACTGTAAAGTGTAAAGGAGGAAATATGTAATTCAGATTCAGTAGGGCGAGGAGCGTGGGTTTGTTTGAGAGGAGGTCATGTAGAGGAAGTGGTAGAATAGTAAAAAGAGTAGGACAGTGAAGGAAGGGAACGTAGAAAAAGTAGGGTGGGAAGAAAAGGAGTGGAGAAAGTGAGGTGATAGAAAGAAGAGGATAGATGAGTAGAGGATAGATAAGTAGAGAATGAGTAAGTACAAGAGGGGAGGTAGGGGAAAGGAAAGAGAAAGGCAGAAAAATAAGAAGAAGTTCTCTACATACGGAGCCGGTTTCTTTAAAGTGCAAGGAGAAACTATTTATTTCACTTACAACGGGACGGGGGCGTGGGTTTTTTCAAAGTATGAAAATGTAGAGGAAGTGATGAACGACTTAATTAACGCCTTAATGAGCTAGAAAACCCATTTTTGTAGGCTTTGACAATTTTTTGTTCTTTTATACGAGTGGAATCACAACCATTGACGATAATTATTTGAATAAATGGTTTATCATGAATATTTTGAGTTTGCATGGCTGTTAAAAACAGTAGTAAATAATTTTGCCAATAAAAGGGAAATTAGACTAAAGTCCTACACACCCAGACCCGGTTGCTGTAAGGTGTAAAGGAGGAAATATGTATTTCAAATACAATAGGACGGGGGCGTGAGTTTGTTAAAGAGGAGGGAATGTAGAGGAAGTGGTGAAATGATAGAAAAAGTAGGAAAGTGAGAAAAGAAAACATAGAAAAAGTAGGGGAGGTGATAAGGAGAGTAGAGGAAGTAAGGGGATAGAAAGGAAAGGATAAATAATTAGAGGATGGTTAAACAGGAGAGGAGAGGAAAGTAAGGGAAAAAAGGAGAGTGAGGGAGGCAAATAAGAAGGAAGTTCTCCACATACGGACCCGGTAACTTTGAAGTGCAAAGGACGAACTATCTATTGCACTTACAGTAGGACGGGGGCGTGGGTTTGCTCAGGGGAAGAGGATGTAAAGGAAGTGATGAACGACTTAATTAACGCCTCAATCATCTACGAAATCCTTTTTTTCAGGCTTTGACTAATTTTTTGTTTTATGTGCAGAATAAAAACCACTGATGATAATTACCTGAATGGATGGTTCATCATGAATATGTTGAGTTTTCATGGCTGTTAAAAACAGTAGTTAATAAGTTCGCTAATAAAAGGAAAATAAGAGTAAAGTCTTGCACACCCGGGCCCGGTTACTGTGAAGTGTAAAGGAGGAACTATGTATTGCACTTACAGTGGGACGGGGGCGTGGGTGTGGCGAAGGCGCTGACCATACAAAATACAGACTGGAGCCCTAAAGCAGTTTGATCCATTTTACTAACGTTTCCCTAGAAACGGATATATATGTTATATGCTGAAATCGTGTAGACTGTAGTTATACGACTCCACCAAACGCAAGGAATATATCCAGTCTTTATGCTCACGAGATTTGATTAAGGTCTGAGTACTGCAGTTCAAAATTTAGAAATTATTCAACTTTTGCCCCGAATTTACATTAAATACACGCTTCCCCTTTTTTAAATTTCCCCTATTCTCGAAAAACTTCCTCTTTTTCCCCTTTTTTCCTTTAATGTGCGATATTTAAAATTACAATTTTTCGTTTTACAACTAAAAAATTATTATTGTTAAAACTAAAATATGCCATTTCGATTAGTGAAAGTTTTTTCTAACTTGCAAAATTATTTATTATAATTTAACTATTTGGTTGAAAATTCATCTCTTGCTGAAAATTCAAATATTTTGTTGAATATTCGACTATTTAGAGGAAAATTACACTTCTTGAGTGAAACTTCCGTTTTTTATTGAAAATTAATTTTCTAACTAAAAATTCAACTATTCCATTTTTGGTAATAAAATCTTCTTTAGTTAAAAATTCAACAAGATTCATTTTCTTGTGTTGAAGATTCAATTAATTTTTTAGCAAATTCATTTTTCTTTTAAATTCTTTTATTTTGTTGTAAATTTGATTTTTACATTAAATATTCATTTTTACCTGAATTGATTAATTTTTCCAGCTTCTTTTTTAAAAATTAATATTTTTGGTTAAAAATTTAAGTGTTTTGCTAAAAAATCTTTTTTTTTTGTTTAATAATAATTTATCTTTTTTAGTTTAAAATTTATTTTTTTGGTTCAAAATTTAATTTTATTGTTTGAAATTGATTTTTTACATTGAAAATTAATTCTTTACACTGAAAATTAAACTTTTTCATTTTCAGTTTTTGATTGTTCTGAGTTTAAAATTCAACTATTTGGTTGACAATTTTATTTTTTGAAAAATTGTCTTTTTTGGCATCAAATTATAATTCTTCTTTGAAAATTAATTTAAAAAATTTTTAATTTAACTATTTCAGTTTAAGAGTCACCATTTTAGGTAAAAATTTATCAGTTCGGTGAAAAATTAATTTTTCTATTCACTAAAAATTTAATTATTCCATTTTTGGTTAAAAATTGATCTTTTTTAACACAAAATTCAACTACTTTGTTGAAAATTTAGCTTTCTGGTTAAAAATTTTTTAAAAGTTTTTTTTATCGCTTGGTTGAAAATTTAACTATTTTCTTAAAAATCGTTTCTTCAGTTAAATTTTTTTTTTTTTTATTTAAAATGTAACTATTTCAATTTTCAGTTTTTTTAAAATACTTTGGTTGAAAATTTAACTATTTTCTCGAAAATTCGTTTCTTTAGTTGAAAATTTATTTTTACCTCAAAATGTAACTATTTTAGTTTTAATGAAAATGTGTCTTTCTTAGTGTAAAAATTCAAATATTTTGTTGAAATTTCCTTTTCCGGATAAAAAATTAGTATTCTTGAAGATTTTTATTAGAACTCAATTTTCTTGTTGAAAATCCATTCATTTTGTCAAAAATTAATAATTATTTTTGTTAAAAATTTAACTTATTTGTTGAAGAATCGTTTTTTTATGGTTGAGAATTATTTTCTTAATTAAAAATTGACCTATTCTATTTTTGGTAGAAAAATTATTTTTTTTCTTTTAAGAAAAAAATTCAATTATTCATTAAAAAATTTGTTTTAATTTCGTCAAAAATTTAACTATATTGTTAAAAATTGGTATTTTACATTGAAAATAATTTTTTTCAAGTAAAAATTTAACTATTCGTTTAAAAGTTAAACAACATTCTATTTTCTTAAAAATTACTTTTTCGTGTTTAAAATTAAGTTTTTGAACTGGAAATCTATGTATTTTATTTTTGGTAAAAATGTGTCTTGCTTCGTTTACAATTCAAATTTTTTTTTTCATTTTCTTCAACTTTTTGTTTCAAAATTAAAATATTTTCGTGAAAAATTAAACTATTATGTTTGAAGATTTTTTTTTGTGAAAAATTAATTCTTTGATTTGAAACGTAATTATTCTATTTTTAGTCATAAATTAAACTTTTTTACTTCGAAAATTTAACTTATTGTTTTAAAATTCTTTCCATTCTAAGTTAAATATCTTTTTTAGTTGAAAATTTAACATCTTGGTTGAAAGTTTAACTAATTTGTGTAAAATTCAGTTTTCTGGTTGACGATTCTTGAATTTGGTTAAAAATGGTTGGGTAGAAAATTTTAATATTTTTTTTCAAATTTCTTTCTTTTTGGTTAAAAATTAATTTTTTGAACTGAAATTTTAACTATTTTATTTTTGGTCAAAATATGTCTTTCTTAGTTTACAGTTTAAGCATTTTTTTTCAATTTTCATTTTTTTTTATTGAAAATTAAACTATTTTCGTGAAAAATTAAACTATTGTGTTAAAAATTATTTTTTTCTTTGTAATAAATTTTTCTTTTATTTAAAATTTAATTAGTGTTTTTTAATTAGAAATAAATCTTTCTATTTTTAAATTCAACTATTTGTTTGAAAATTCGTTTTTTTCGGTAGAAAATTAATTTTTTTGTTTAAAATTTAGTTATTAATTCAAAAATTCTTTTAGAAAGGATCTTTTCAGTAGAAAATTTAACGTTTTTTTTAAAAATTTGTCCTTTTGTATAGTTCAGTCGGGGAGATTGAGAAATTGGTCAGAGAAACTTTAAGGAAAAGTATTTCGTTAAACAATTTTTTTTGTCGTAGAAAGTAAATTTTTTTAATTTTAAATATAAATATTCTGTTTTTGGTCCCAAATTAAGCTTTTTTAGTTTAAAAGATCACCAATCAGTTTTGGAATTCGTTTTTTTTTGGTAGGAAATCAATGTTTTTGGTCAAAATTTGCTTAATAATTAAAAATTGATATTAAAAATTATCTTTTTAGTAGAATATTAAACAGTTTTGTTGAAAATTTGTTTTTCTGAATAAAAAATTAGTAGTAGAGCTATGCCACTATCAGACCACTTACCGACCGAGCAGTGATCTGAAAGCGGCACAGCTCTACTACTAAAATTCATCTTTTTTTCATTAAAATACTAGTCTTTGAATATTAGGTCAGACAAAATGAAAAACTTGTCAGAAAAAATCGGGAAAAAGTCAAGAAATTTGAAAAAATTAGGATCTTCGTTAACCCTGTTCTAAATATAAAAATAAGACTTAGAAAAAAAAGAAAAATCTCGATTAGTACTAAAATGGGACAAAAAAATATTGGAATTTTAAAGTGAAATTCAAGTTTTGCATTGAAAATACAGAAATTAAAAAAGCGAAAGTAAAAGAGAAATTCTTATTTAAAATTTGTCCTTTAGGATAGAAAATAAGTAGTAAAGCTATGACACTATTAGATCACTTACCGACCGAGCAGTGATCTGATAGCGGCACAGCTCTACTACTAAAATTCATCTTTCTCTCATTAAAATGCTGGTTTTGGAATTTAGGTCAGAAAAAATGAGAAATTGGTTAGAAAAAAATCAGGAAAAAATCAAGGAATTTAAAAAATTAGGATCTTTGTTCACCCTGTTTTAAATATAAAAATAAGACTCAGAAAAAAAAAAGGAAAATCTCGATTAGTGCTAAAATAAGACCAAAAAAATAGTGGGATTTGCCAGTGAAATTTCAGTTTCACATTGAAAATACAGAAATTGAAAAAGTGAAAGTAAAAAAAAAATTTTTATTGAAAGTTTGTCCTTTGGGATAGAAAATAAGTAGTAGAGCTATGCCACTATCAGACCACTTACCAACCGAGCAGCGACCTAATAGCGCCATAGCTCTACTACTAAAATTAAAATTTCTTAAAAATTTATTTCTAAAACCTTGATTCGTGAAAGCAAAAGACCACATTATACAGTTTGCTGTGATTAAAGAAGTTTTGCGCGTGCCGAGTTTCATTGAATCTGCATTATCTCAGAGAAGGACTGTTGTCCCATCTTCACTAAAATGCTCAAGCGAATATTACTTCCAACTTTTTCGCTTTTTTTTGTTTCTGAAATTATTAATACTGTAGTTGTTTAAAAAAAAAGAATCCAGGACTGAATCTTTGAGGTAATCTCTTTTTTTCTCTCGAAAAAAAATGTTATGGAATTATTTATATAAAATACTTCCTAGCCAGAAGCTTTGTTCAAGAGCATCTAGCTGTGACGATGAATCTTCAACTGGAATAATTATACTTTTAGTAGAAAAAAAAGAGAAATCTTAACAAAATATTTCAATTTTTTATGAAAATATTTCAATTTTAAAACAAAAAAGGTGAATTTTCAAGCAAAAAAATTAATTGTCTACAAAAAAATGGATTTTTAACAAAATGCATAAATTTTGAATAAATGATTAATTTTATAACTAAAAAAAAAGCAATTTTCGACCAAAAAAGACAAATTTTCAAACAAAAAAGGCCAATCGAAAAATGGAATACTTCAATTTCTAGTCTAAAAAAAATTATTTTTTAATCAAACAAACGAAATTTTAAGAAAATAGTTAAATTTTCAACCAAACAATTTTCACTAAAAAAGATAAATTTCAAATAAAAATTAAATAGTTAAATTTTTAGTTAAAGAAATTAATTTTTATGCAAGCGAATTAATTTTCTACGCAAAAAAAACCTTGAATTTTCAAACCCAAGAAAAAAAATTTCAACTAAAATTATAAATCTCAAAATAAAATTATTATATTTTCAGTTGAGAATTAATTTTTATTTTTAAAACAAAGATTTTTTAAGGAAATGAGTAAATTTTTAACCAAAGAGGGTAATTTTCAACTAAATAAAAAAATTTTCAACCAAAAAGATAAATTTTCTACAAAATACATACATTTTTAACAAAAAAAAGTTAATTGTCTTCCAAATGGTTGAATTTTTACATACAAAAGATCAATTACACAAAAAATGGAATAGTTCAATTTTCAGTCTGAAAAATTAATTTTTAACCAAACAAGCGAATTTTTAAGGAAATATATAAATTTTTAACCAAACGATTTTCAAAAAAAAAAAATTAAAAAGAAATGGAATGGTTGAATTTTTAGTTTGAAAAAATTAATTTTTAACCATAGAAACGAATTTTTGAAAAAATAGTTAAATGTTCAACCAAACCATTGTTAAAAAAAAATTTTTGAATAAAAATACAAAAAATTAATTTTCAGTTAAAAAATTCATTTTCAACCAAAGTAATTAATTTTCTACAAAAATACTTAAATTTTCAACCCAAAAAGACGAATTTCCAAACAAAATAATAACTTTCTAATTTTGTATCGTAGTAGTTAAATTTTCAACTAGAAGCGATAAATATTCAACCAAATATTAAAATTTTTTATTAAGAACGATTAATAATTCACTAAAAATTTAATAGTTATATTTTCAGTTAAAAATTAATTTTTAATAAACAAGAACTAAATTTTCAGGAAAATAGTTCAATTTTTACTAAAACGATGAATCTTCGAATGGAATAGTTATACATTCATTAAAAAATTAATTTTTTATTATAAAACAAATTTTTAGCAAAGTAGTTCAAGTTTAAACCGAAGAGATGAATTTTTAACTAAAATTAAGAATTTTCAACCAAAAAGATCAATTTTTAACAAAATACATAGAAATTCATGTATTTTCTTTTTTTTAGAAAAATCATTTCTTCAGTTTAAAATTTAACTATATTGGTGAAGATTTGTTTTTTTTCATTAAAAATCAATTTTTTAAAATGAAAATTGAACAAAATTTTTAGTTTAAATTTATCTTTTACATTTGAAAATTTATCTATTTGGTTGAAAGTTGAACTACTTTGGTGAGCATTCAGTTTTCTGGTTGCAGATTCTTAAATTTAGTTAAAAATAGTTCGGTTGAAAATCTAAGTATTTTTTTGAAAATTCGTTTATTTTGTTATAATAATTTAATTTTTTTGTAATAAAGATTTAACTATTATAATTTTTTTTGTAAATTTGTCTTTCTTACTTGAAGATTCAATTATTTTGTTACAAAATATTTTTTTTACCGTAGAAAATTATTCTTTTTGTTTAATTTTTTTTTGCAATATCAACTATTACTTTTTTTTTAATTCCTTGTATTTCTTTTGGTTTAAAATTTAATTATTCAGTTAAACATTAAACTCTTTTTGTTGAAAATTTTTTTTTTTCAAAAAATCCTAATTTAAGTTGAAAATTCATCTCTCTGGTTGAAAATTTAACTATTTTCTTGAACACTCGGTTTTTTGAAAATTCATTTTCTAACTAAAAATTCAACTATTTCATTTGAAGATTTATCATTTAGTTGAAAAATTAAATATTTGGCTAAAAATTTAACAATTTTGTTAGAAAGTCTTTTTTAATTGAGAATTCAACTGTTTTGTTGAAAATTTATCTTTTTTTTAAAATCCATCTTGTTTGGTTAAAAATAAATCTAATGTGTAGAAAATTTAAAAATTTTGATTTTAAAAAATCTTTTTCTTCGTTAAAAGATTTATTATTTTAGTTGGAATTTTTTTTTATTGGAAATTAATTTTTTATCTGTAAATCCAACTATTCCGTTTTTAGGTTCTAATTTAACTTTCTTACTTGAAAAATCCACTATTTGGTTCAAAATTTATTTTTAAAAAATTAGAATAGAAGTATTTGGCAGAAATTTAATATTTCCTGTCAAAAATTCGTCTTTATTGGTAGAAAATTAATCTTCTTGGTTGAAAATTTATATTTTTGTTTGCAAATTTAACTCTTTTGATAAAAATTACTTTTTTTGTTGATGATTTATGACTTTAGTTGAGAATTCATCTTTTTCCTTGAAAATGAACTGTTTTCTCACAAATTCTTTTTTTTTAATCTAAAATAAATTTTTCACTACAAAAAATGAAGATCTACCAAAAATCAAATGTTGCATATGAAAAAAATTTATTCATAATATGCAAAAAATATTAATTATAGATGTTTAGAAATTAAATATTAATTCTAACCTAACTTTTAGGTTAGAATTTTTTTAATAGTAAATATTTAATACATAAATTGATAAAAAAGTATTTTAAGTTCATTTTTGTGTTAAGATAAGTTAATTAAAGCTAATGATGTATTAAAACTTATATAACATACTTAAATCATTGTTTTTTTTTACAAAACAATTTCAAATTAAAACGTGTTTTTTACGGTATACGATGAAAATCCCACATGTGACAGTTTCTGATCAATCTTAATTGTTTTCATTCACCAATCGTTTTAAAATATGCAAAACAATAATAAAATTGTTTTTAAGCCCAAATTAAAGTGCATATAAAAAATTCTACCCGGTTTCGCGAGTTCACATTCTGGCCGCATTGAAAAAATAGGTGGCGTTTTTTAGTGCAGCGGATCCCAATTCTATTTATATATTTACCGTTTCATTTAAAACTTCATATATTTGTTTAAAAATTCAATGATTCTGTTGCAAATTATTTTTTTTTGTAAAAATTAATATTTGCAATTAAAAATTCAACCTCTAAAGCCGTTCACACATGTATTTGAGCAATTTAGATCAAGAATTATTTGAATGAAGCAATTTGAACCGAATAATATAATGCAGGGATACAATCAGCATTCGAAATACGAAGGGAACGATCAGTCACGTGAAATCGTGATTTTCTCCTTTCTTGCGATGCAACTCGAACTGGTCTCAGGTTGAGGAATTGTTCACGCAAGGATCTCATTTCCCACTACGGCACTTCCTGCATTCTCTGGACGAAATCGCGTACTTACGTTGTTAGATTTAGGTACCTATAACCGTATACGTATACTCGTAATAGGTTAACCACACGTACTGGCCTACTCTATATGCTCGACTATAATAACATACAATAGAG
>JAUELO010000015.1:1224037-1239346 GCA_032357855.1 Amphibolips quercusostensackenii
AACGAATTTGAAGAATTCAACGAATTTGAAGAATTCAACGAATTTGAAGAATTCAACGAATTTGAAGAATTCAACGAATTTGAAGAATTCAACGATTAAAGAATTCAAGGAATTAAAAGATTTCAAGGACTTCGAAGAATTTAAAGAATTCAGAGAATTCAACGAATTCAACAAATTCGGAGAATTCAACGAATTTAAAGTATTCAACGCATTCGAAGAATTCAACGAAGTCAAAGAATTTAACGCATTCGAAGAATTCAACGAATTCGAAGAATTCAACGAATTCGAAGAATTTAGCAAATTCGAAGAATTCAAGGAATTCGAAGAATTCAGAGAATTCAACGAATTCTAAGAATTTAAGAAAATCAATAAATTCAAAGCATTCAAAAGAATTCAAGGTATTTAACGAATTCTAAGCAATTTACAAGAATTAAACGAATTCAAAGAATTTAAAGAATTCAACGAATTCAGAGAATTTACAGAATTGAACGAATGCAACGAATTCAAAGAATTCAGCGAATTCAACGAATTCAAAAAATTAAGCGAATTCAAAGAATGTAACAAATTTGAAAGAATTCAACGAATTTGAAGATATCAAAAGAATTTAATGAATTTAGAAGAATTCAAGAACCTCAAAAGAATTGAAGAAATTTAAAAAACTTCATAAAATTCAACAAAATTTAAAAGAATTTATAAGAATTCAAGGAATTCAAACAATTAAAAAATGCCAAACAGTTTTCAAGAAAATTAAAAAAATTGAAAGAATTCAAAACAATTTAAATAATTTAAGAAAATTTGAAAAATTTAAAAGAATTTAAGAGAAGTTAAAGCATTCAAGAGACTGAAAAGAATTTAAAGAATTCTAAGGACTTCAAATTAATTTAAGTATTCAAAGATTTCAAGACTTGACAAGATTCAAAAGAATTTTGGTCATTCTAAGTATTCAATAGGATAAAATGAATAAAAAAAAATCAAAAGATTAAAAATAATTTAGGAATTCAAAGATTTAGGAGAATTTTAAAGATTACAAAAGAATTCTAAGGAATTCATCAAAATAATTCGAAGAATTTAACGAATTCGAAGAATTCCACTATCAAAGAATTTAAAGAATTTAACGAATTTTAAAAATTCAAGAAATTCAGAGAATTCAACGAATTCTAAGAATTTATAGAATTCAAGGAATTCAAAAAATTCAAAGAATATAGTAAATTTGAATAATTTGAGAAAATAAATGAATGCAAAGCATTCAAAAGAATTCAAGGTATTCAACGATTATGAAGCAATTTAAAAGAATCCGAAGAATTTAACGAACTTAAAGATATCAAAAGAATTTAATGAATTTGAAAGAATTTAAATAATTTAAGAGAATTTAAAAATTTGAAAAGAATTCAAGAGAATTCAAAGCATTCACAAGACTGAGAAGAATTTAAAGAATTCAAAGAAATTCAAAAAATTCGAAAGAATGCAATTCAAAGAATTCAAAAGAGTTTAAAACAATTGAAAAGAAATTAAAATAATTGATCAAATTTAAAGAATTCAATTAATTCAAATAATTCAGGAATATTCGAAGAATAAAAATGATTTAAAGGAATTCAAGGAATTCCAAATAATTCAAAACATTTTTAGAGAATTCACCAAAACCAAAAAAATGCGAAGGATTAAAGATATCGAGAAAAATAAAAGAATTAAAAAAAAATCGACGGATTCAAATAATTTAATAAAATTCAAAAGAATTCAAAAGAATCAAAAAGAATTTAAACGAATTCAAAGAATTTGAAATAATTTAAAGAATTCAAACTAATTCGAAGAAATCATGATATTTTAAACATTTCGAAAGAATTAAAAGGATTTAAAAGAATTGAAAGAAATAAAAAGACTTTAAAAGAAAAAGAATTCAAGGTAGGATCCTAATTTGACTCAAAACTTGAAATTAAAATTGTCAGGGCACCCGGTAGATTCAAATTGCAACCCAACCCAACCCTAGCAAGTTCTGCTTTCCAGAACCGCCTCAGCGTGGCGCTGTAGTCACTCATTATTATTAATCTCAACTTTGTTCCATAATTCAGCCCGAAATTAACACAAATTCCATCCGCAATCTCTGCCTTTTTATCCTCCACATTAAAATTGAAAAATCACCGGTTCCAGATTTCTCTCAAATTGGATACAAATGTCCAATCGGAAATGTGCAAATGGCGCCAAGTGGTCGCCATTTTTCTTAAAGTGTAAGTCGTAAGTGCCCTGCGGACGCGAGATTTTGAGAAAACGTGGTGTGCTCTCGCGAAAATCCTTGGAAAACTCGATAAAAAGGAGAAATAATGTGTCCCCCGTAAGTACACTTTCACCAGATTCTGTTTTTCATTCGATTTCGTTCCTTCCTGGGACTTTCTAGGCAAGAATCGCGTGGCCTATGGCAATGGACTTCCGTTCAATGGACAGGAACAGGAAGTTAGTTCAACTCTGTCCGAGATGGCAAATTAAAAACATCCTGTACAGAAGGAAATTTCGAAAAATCGAGTGTACTTTTTAAGGGTTATGTTTACAATGCAGTGTTATCGGCACTCACTTTTCTCCAACATGTTGCATTTTCTTTTCGACCTACTTTTCACAGAATTGCCTCAAGGCCAAGCAATTGCCATATTAGAAAATTACCATTCGAACCTGCTCTCAAAACTCGTGACTAACTTATCTCGAAACAATTATAAAATGATAGTCAGGAAGGGAAATTTTCTGTTTTTACAGAGTGTATCGAAAAGGAAACTGAGTTTTAAACACGAAAATGCAAGCAGAGAGCATTTGTACAAGCGATATCGATGGACTTGAAGAGGCACTGATTCCAGTGAGTTATTTTTATTTATTTTTTTTAAACTCTGATAAAAAAAATTCAAGGTATTTAATGAAATTAAATAACTCAAGTAATTCAACAAATTCCAAGAATTTAACAAATTTGAAAGAATTTAACGAATTCAAAAGATTTTGAAGTATTTAAAGATATCAAAAATATTCAAGGAATTCAAAATAATACAAGAAGTCTATAAGCATTCGAGGAATTTAAAGGGATTCAAGGAATTAAAAAGAACTTGAGGAATTCAAATGAATTGAAAAAATACCAGGAATTTCAAACAATTTTAGCGAATTCTAAAAATTTCATAAAATTTAAAACAATTCAAGAGAATTAAAAAAAATTAAAAAGAATTCAAGAAAATTTTGAAGTATGCAGCCAATTCAAAAGAATTAAAAAAATTCAAGCAAATTCCAAGAATTTTAAAGAATGCAAAAGCATTTCAAAAAATTCTAGAGAATTCTAAAGATTTTACTACATTTAAAAGAATTAAAGAATAAGAAATAAGAATTAATTAAAAAATTTCTTTTCGTTAAATTAAAGTGAATTAAATTTTGAAAACCCACAATGTCTGCGTGATTATAATTTTCTTTAGTTTATATATTGTATTTGCACTCAAAGTTTTAAAAAAATAACATTCTTCACTAAACAATTTATTTATTTCTGTTATGAATCATCTTCAACCAATACTTGTGTAACGTAAACAATTTGTTTATTGATTAATTTAATTTCTAAACAAATTTCATCTGATAAAATTGGTGGAACGAAAATCTCATACTCATTGTTTTCAGTTTTTTGTTTTAAATTTTTTGATATTTTGTCAATCCAAATTAATGAGGAATTTTAATTCTAAAAATTTATTTTCAGAAGAGAAAATTTCAATTGTAAATCATTCTTTACTAATAAAAGAAACAGTTCTATTCATAACCTTGTGATAAAATTTATTTCTTGATATTTCTTAACATTATTTATAAAAGAGAAAATTATATTTTGTATATTATAATTTGTCAACTTTTTCACACTATTAAAGAGAAGAGAAAAATGAAATTATGGACAAAAATGTACAATTATTAAAGTTTTGACTTGAAGGCAATTTTTTTCATTTTTTCAAGATTTAAAAAAAGATTAAGAAAACTTTTAATTATTTGGAAATATATTTTGAAATTTTGAAAAGATTCTAAAACCATTCAAAACTATTAAATATTTGAGAAATTCTTTAACAAAGTGTAGATTTTTGAAGATTTTGAAACAAAAATTATTCAATATTTTCAAAGATATTTAGAAGTTTTGAAAAGGTAAAAAAATATTTTTCTTACAATATTTTAAATCCTGAAAAATTTTAAAAAAAAATCTTAAAATCCTTCAGATTCTTTTTCGAGATGTTTTAAAATCTTTTTAACTTGAAATTAATGTTTTAAAATTTTCCCAGAAATCTTATTTCCGGTGTTGACAATTTCTTTTACCGAAAAATTTAAAAATAATCTTAAATTAAATTTCTTCTTTTTCACATAGTGTTTAGAAACATACAGAAATAACTTTTATCATGAAATAATATTACTTGTTTGTAAATTCTAATTTAGAAAAATGATGGTGCAGAAAATTCCTAATCTTTATTAATAGATAAACAAACTGAAAACAATTACTAAACGTGATATTCACGCAGTGACCTTATTAGTCAGGATTTCAACAACAATTTACGTAAGATATCGTTACACCTTTTTTTTTAAATAAAATTAATTTGATTTAAATTTAAATCCAAATTGTATAATTTGCAAAATAAAGTACGTACTTCACCTACTATAAATTCAGAATTTTAAAAATCCCAGTTTTATTTTTAATTACAGATTCTCTTCTTTACAATTTTTTTATTATTACAAAATTTATTTTCAATTCTCTAAATTGAAGAATGAATCCATATATTTAAAAATTTTTTAAATTATATCATTTTAAGCAATTTTAAGTTAGAAACAATAAAAATTGAAAGATTACAAACTTTTTTCAAACTGAACCGTTTTTAAATTAGAGGTTAAATTATTTCAATTTTTAGTCTTTACAAATTATTAATTTTTCATTCATGTTTATAAATTAAAATTTGTTCTAATTATTTATAAATATTATATCAAAATTGTGTGTTTAACAATAAATAGAAACTTCAAATTTTTTTTAGGAATCTTAAAATAATTTTTCATCATCTTAAAACCATTTTAAATCCTTACAATTTTTCTACATTTTATTTCAAAATCTTCAAAAATCTACATTTTGTTTGACCTTTTTTTTAATCTTTTCAAATTTAAAATTATTTTTTAAGTTTTTCAAGTCTTTAAAATATCTTTTAAAATGATTCGATTTTTTCCTAAAACTTTTTATAAATCCTGAAAAATTGAAAAAAAAATCTTTACAATATCGGAAATCTTTTGAAATCTTTTTAGATACTTTCTTAAAATTAATTTATCAAATTGAAAAATCATTTTCAATTTTGCTAGGATTCATAATAAAATTTCGTATATTTTTTTGAAACCTTTCAAAGTGCTTAGAAAGCTACTAATATTTTTTGTTCGAAATCTTCAAAAATGTACATTTATTTAACTTTTGGAATCTTTTCAAATTTTTAATTATTTTTGTAATTTTTTCAAAACTTCTTAATATCTTTTAAAATGATTTGAATTTTTCTAAAACTTTTGATAAATCCTAAAAAATTAAAAAAAAATCTTTTCCCAATTTTCGAAATCTTTTGAAATATTTTTGAATATTCTCTTAAATTTAATTTTTCAAAATTAAAAATCTTTTTAAATTTTCCTAGGAATCTTAATAACAAATTTTTTATTTGTTTGGAACCTTTCAAAATGCTTAAAACGCTAGTCAATTTTTTGTTTCAAATCTTCAAAAATCTACATTTTGTTTTACATTTTTGGAATCCTCAAATTTTTAATTATTTTTTTTTAACTTTTAAATATCTTTTAAAATGATTCAAATTTTTTCTGAAACATTTGATATTTTCTATACAAATTTTAAAAAAGCATTTTACAATTTTGGATATATTTTAAAATCTTTGTGAATATTCTCTCGAAATAAATTTTTCAAAAAGAAAAATCTTTTTAAATTTTCCCAGGAATCTTAATAAAAATATTTATATTCTTTTGAAACCTTTTAAAATGCTTAAAATGATACTACATTTTTTGTTTAAAATCTTCAAAAATCTACATTTTGTTTTAAATTTTTGGTAGTTTTTTCGAGTTTTAAATTATTTTCTAATCTTTTTAAAACTTCTAAATATGTTTTACACTTACATGATTTTTTCTAAAGTAATATTTAGTCTATCGTTGTTTGTTCATAAAAATTTGTTTTTGTTTTGAAATCGTTTAAATAAAAATTCAATTTTAATTCTCCCAGGAATCTTAATAAAATATTTTCATCAGCTTGAAACGTTTAAAAATACTTGAAAATCTTAATAAATCTTTATTTTGTTTTACATTTTTTGGAATCTTTTCAAATTTTTAATTATTTTTGAAATTTTGTCAAAACTTCTAGATATCTTTTAAAATGATTTGAATTTTTCCTAAATCTTTTAATAAATTCAACAAAATTAAAGGAATTTCATGTATTTACAATCATAGACATCTTTTTGAATATTCTCTTTAAATAATTTTTCAAAATGAAAAGTCGTTTTCAATTTTCCGAAAAATCTTAATAAAATTTTTTTATTCTTTTTAAACCTTTCAAAATGTTCAAAAAGCTACTACATTTTCTGTTTAAAATTCTTAAAAATCTACATTTTGTTTGAAATTTTTGGGATTTTTTTCATTTTTTAAATTATTTTTTTATCTTTTTGAAAATCGATTTTTTTATAAATTAATAATGATTCTATTGTTGTTTATTCATAAAAAAATGGTTTTTTTTTGTTTTACATTTTTTTAACCTTTTCAATTTTTAAATTATTTAAAAAATTCTAAATATCTTTTAAAATGATTCGCATTTTTTCTAAAACTTTTAGTAAATACTACAAAATTAAAAGAATTGTTGTCTTTTTGAAATTATGGAAATCTTTTAAAATTTTTGTACATATCCTCATAAAATTAATTTTCCAAAGGGAATACTTATTTGTTATTTTCCTAGGAATCTTAATAAATTATTTAATTATCTTCAAGTTCTTCGAAATCCTTAAAATTCTTTAAAATTTTATTTCAAATTCTTAAAAAATGTGAATTTTGGAAATCTTTTTAAAAATTCTCTTTGAACTAGTTTTTTAAAATGAAAAATTATTTTCAATTTTTCGATGAATTTAAAAAAAATTATTAAATTATTTTTAAACCTTCTAAAATGCTTAAAAAGCTACTAAATTTTTTTTCATAATCTTAAAAAATGTACATTTTGTTCTCAATTTTTGGGAATTTTCTCAAGTTTTTAATTATTTTTGAATCTTTTCAAAACCTTTAAATACGCGTTAAACTCTTTTTAAATATTTTCTTCAAATTAATTTTTAAAATAAAAACTCATTTTTTATCTTCCCAGGAATCCTAATAAAAAAAATTATTATCTTTAAACGTTTCAAAATTCTTGAAAATATTCAAATTACATTTTTTGGAACCTTTTTAAATTTTAAATTATTTTTGTAAGTTTTTCAAATTGTCTAAATATCTTTTCAAATGATTTGAATATTTCATAAAACTTTTAGTAAATCCTAAAAAAGAAAAAGAAAAGAAAATCTGTTTACAATTTTGGAAATCTTTTTTAATATTCTCTCAAAATTAATTTTTCAAAATGAAAAATCATTTTCAATTTTTCGATGAATCTTAATAAATTTTTAAAATTATTTTTAAACCTTTCAAAATGCTTAAAAAGGTACTAAATCTTTTTGTTCGAAACCTTTATAAATCGATATATTGTTTTAAATTTTTGGGAAATTTTTCAAGTTTTAAATTATTTTTTAATCTTTTTAAACTTTCTGAATATGTCTTAAACTTACTCGATTTTTTCTAAATTAATAATTGTTTTATTGCTTTTTATTCATAAAAATTTGTTTTTGTTTTACAATATTTTCTTAAAATTAATTTTTTAAAACAAAAACTCATTTTTTTATTTTCCCAGGAATCTTAATCAAAAAGTTTTATTGTCTTGAAACATTTCAAAGTACTTAAAAATCTCCCAAATCTTCAAATCTTACAATTTTGGAAAACTTTTTAAATATTCTCTTAAAATTAATTTGTAAACAAAAATCATTTTCAGTTTTCCTAGGAATCTCAAAAAAAAAATTGTATTCTTTTGAAACGTTTCAGAATCAAAACCTTTTATTACAATTTTTGAAATTTTATATTTTTTGAAACGCTTTAAAGTCGAAATCTTCAAAAATCTACATTTGTTGTTAATGTTTTGGAGATTTTTTTAAGTTTTGAATTACTTTTAAATCTTTTTAAAAATTCTGAATGTGTCTTAAACTTATTCGATTTTTTAAAATTAATAATTGTTTTATTGTTTATTCATAAAGATTTGTTTTTGTTTTGAAATCCTTTCATATGTTTTCTTAACATTCATTTTTCAAAATAATAACGAGTTTTCCAGGAATTTTGATTAAAAAATTTTGTTATCTTTTAATGTTTAAAAATCCTTAAAAATCTTCAAATTTTGATTTCAAAATCTTCGTAAATTTACATTTTGTTTTACATGCTTTGGAACCTTTTTAAATTTTAAATTGTTTTTGAAATTTTGTCAAAACTTCTAAATATCTTTTAAAATGATTCGAATTTTTCCTAAAACTTTTGATAAATCCTACAAAATTAAAAGAATTTTATCTTTTTACAATTTTGTAAATCTTTGAAGTCTGTGTAAGTATTCTCCTTAAAATAATTTTTCAAAATGAAAGCTCATTTTTATTTTTCCAGGAATCTTTATAAACTTTTTTTATTCTTTTGATGCCTTTTAAAATCCTTAAAATTCTTCAAAATTTTCAAAAATATTTATCTTCTTTTACCTTTTTTGTAATTTTTTCAAAACCTCTAAATATCTTTTAAAGTGATCCAAATTTTTTCTAAAACTTTTAATGAATCTTACAAAATTAAATAATTTTTTTTACAATTAAGGAAATCTTTTTAAATCTTTTTTAATGTTCTCTTGAAATTAATTTTTTAAAATAAAAACTAATTTTTTATTGTTTTGAGAATCTTAATAAATTTTTTTTATTATCTTCATACCTTTCAAAATCCTTAAAATTCTTCAAAATTTGATTTTAAAATCTTCAAAAATATAAATTTTGTTATGCCTTTTTCGGAATCTTCAAATTTTAAATTATTTTTTAAGTTTTTTCAAATCTTCTAAATATCTTTTGAAATGATTCGAATTTTCCCTAAAACTTTAAATGAATCATGAAAAAAAAGATCTTTTTACAATTTTGGAAATCTTTTAAAATATTTTCTTGAAATTAATTTTTCAAAATGAAAAATCATTTTCAATTTCCTGAGGAATCTTAATAACATTTTTAAAATTTTTTAAAACCTTTCAAAGTAGTAAAAATGCTACTAATTTTTTTTTGTCGAAATCTTCAAAAATCTACATTTTCTTTTAATTTTTGGAAATTTCGGTAAATTTTGAATTACTTTTAAATCTTTGTGAAACTTCTAAATATTTTTTAAAGTTATTCGATTTTTTCGAATTAATAATTGTTATATTGTTGTTTATTCATAAAATTGTTTTTTATTTAAAATTTTTTTAAAAATATTTTGTTAAAATTAAGTTTTTAAAATAAAAACTCATTGTTTTATTTTCCCAGGAATCTTAATAAAAAAATTTATTATCTTGAAACGTTTTAAAAATATATAGAAATCTTCAAGTTTCGATTAAAAAATATCCAAAAATCTACATTCTGTTAAAAATATTTTAGAACCTTTTTAAATTTTAAATTATTTTTGAAATTTTGTCAAAACTTCTAAATATCTTTTAAAATTATTCAAATGTTTCCTAAAACTTAAAATTCTTGAAAATCATCAAAATTTGATTTTAAAATATTAAAAAATCTAAACTTTGTTAACAATTTTTTGAAAGTTTTCATTTTTACTTCAATTTTTTAAATATACGCAATTAATCATTAAATTTTTGTTTGATATAGGTGGAAATCTTCTGCGATGTTGCACAGAGAAGTCGTTCACAGGATGCCTTGACAATAGTAGAATTAGGAAAAAAACTGCTTGAATGTGCGAAAAATGGAGCAACTGATATGGTCAGAGACCTCATGTGTAGAGGTGCACCATTCACCACCGATTGGGTAATTTTTAAAAATGTTTTCAAATGCATTTTCGAGACAAAAACATGAACTTTTCATAAAAAATTGTATTTTGAACAATGAAACAAATTTTCAACAAAATGCGTCAATTTTTAACAAAATAGTTTAATTTTCAATAAAAAAGATTAATTTTCTATCAAAAAAATACGAAATTTTAATTAATTTCATAAATTTACTACTAAGTAGTTGAATTTTCAATCAAAAAATCCAAAAGTATATTCACAACTGATCATTTGAATTTTCAGCAAAGTAATTGAATTTCCAGTTTAAAAACTTACTTCTTAACCAAAAAAAGTTTATTTACAACCAATCAGTTGAATTTTCAACAAAGTAGTTGAATTTCCACTTCAAAACATTACTTCTCAACCAAAAAAAGTTTATTTTTAATCAGTAATTTGAATTTTCAACAAAATAGTTGAATTTTCAGTTTAAAAAAGTACTTCTTAACCAAAAAAAATTAATTCCCACTTTAAAAAGTTACTCTTTAACGAAAAAAATAAATAAAAAGAATTTTTAACCGAAATTATGAATCTTCTGCTTTCAACCAAGAAGTTGAATTTTCAACCTAAAAAGATAAATTGTTAATGCAAAATTTTTTGATTAAAAATGAATTATTTTTCGTGAAAATTTCTGCTATTATATTTTTGGTTAAAAATTCTACGATTTGATTGAAGATTTACGTATTTTGTTGGAAATTAAAGTATTTTGTTAAATTATATTTTTGGGGAAAAATGTATATTTTTTAGTTGAAAATTCAAGTATTTTGTTAAGTCATCTTCTTTGGTTGAAAGTTTATCTTTTTTGGTTAAAAGTTGATTATTTTAAATTGAAAAATCTACTATAATTTCTTTAATCCGGAATTTACCTCTTTTGTGTTGAATTCTACTATTTGGCTGATTTTTTTAATACAAAAAAACTTAAAATTTTCCCAGGAATCTTAGAGAATTTTGTATTATCTTGAAAATTTTCAAAATTTAATTTTATAATCTTCATAAATGTATATTTTGTTTTACATTTTTTGGAACGTTTTTAAATTTAAAATTATTTTTGAAATTTTGAAAAAAAAATTTAATGTCTTTTAAAATGATTCGAATTTTTCCTAAAACTTCAATAAATCCTACAAAAATGAATAATTTTATCTTTTTACAATTTTGAAAATTTTTTGAAATATTCTCTTGAAATTAATTTTTCAAAATAAAAACACATTTTTTATTTTCCTAGGAATATTAATAAAAAAAATTTTATTTTTTTGAAATCTTTCAATATCCTTAAAAATCTTCATCTTTTAAATTATTTTTGTAAGTTTTTCAAAACTTCTAAATATCATTTAAAGTAATTCGAATTTTTCTTGAAACTTTTAATAAATCCTGAAAAAAAAAATCTTTTTACAATTTTGGAAATCTTTTGAAATCTTTTTAAATATTCTCTTAAAATTAATTTTTCAAAATATAAACTCCTTTTTCATTTTTCCAGGAATCTTAATAATTTTTTTTATGTTTTTGAAACCTTTCAAAATTTTTAAAAATCTTCAAAATTTTATTTCAAAATTTCCATACACCTACATTTTTTTTTTAGATTTGGTGGAATCTTCTCAAATTTGAAATAATTTTTGAATTTTTTCAGTTATTCTAAATATTTTTTAATTAATTAATTAGTTAATTTTCAAAAACAAAAACTTCTTTTCAATTTTCCTAGGAATCCTAATAAAATTTTTTTATTCTTTTAAAACGTTTTAAAATACTTGAAAAACTACTAATTTTTTGCGAAATCTTCATAAATCTACATTTTGTTAAAAAAATTTTGAAATCTTTTTGAGTATTCAATTATGTTCGAATTTTTTCAAAACTTCTAAATATGTTTGAAGCTTACTCGATTTTTTTTACAAATTAATAGTTGTTTAATTATTATCTTTTATTCAAAATTTTTTTGGAAACCTTTTTAAATATTGTGATAAATTTAGTTTTTAAACAAAAAAAAAGACTTAAAATTTTCCCAGGTATGTTAAGAAAATTTTTCATTATATTTAACCGTTTTAAAATCCTTAAAGATTTTTGAAATTTTGTCAGAACTTCTAAATATTTTTTAGAACGATTCGAAGTTTCTCTAAAACTTTCAATAAGTCCTTCAAAATTAAAAGAATTTTATCTTTTTACAGTTTTGGAAATCTTTTTAAATATTCTCTTAAATTTAATTTTTTTAAATAAAAACTCCTTTTCAATTTTTCTAGAAATCGTGATAAACTTTTTTTATTCTTTCGAAACTTTTCAAAATTCTTGAAATTCTTCAAAATTTGATTTCAAAATCTTCATAAATCTACGTTTTGTTATAAATTTTGTGGAATCTTTTCAAATTTTTCATTATTTTTAAAATTTTGTTAAAAATTCTAAACATCGTTTAAAATGATTCAAATTTTGTATAAAACTTTCAGGAAATACAGCAAAATTTAAAAAAAATTATCTTTTTACACTTTTCGGAAATCTTTTAAAATTTTTTAAAAATATTCTCTTGAAGGTAATTTTTCGTAATAAAAGCTTTTCAATTTTTCTAGGAATCTTAATACAATTTGTTTTATTTTTTGAAACCTTTCAAAGTACTTATAAAGATGCTAGATTTTATTTTTCGAAATCTTCAAAAATCTACATTTTGTTAAAAATTTTTTGAAATCTTCAAGTTCTCAATTATGTTCGAATTTCTCCAAAACTTCTCAATATGTTTGAAAATTACTTGATTTTTTTATAAAACTACTCTTGAAATTTTGTCAAAACTTCTAAATATCTATTAAAATTATTCGAATTTTTCCTAAAACTTTTAATAAATCCTGCAAAATTACAAAAAACTTATCTTATTACTATTTTTGAAATATTTTTAAATCTTTATAAAAATTCTCTTAAAGTTAATTATTTAAAATAAAAAAGTCTTATTCTTAATTATCCTAGAAACCTTAATATTTTTTTTTTATTCTTCTGGAACCTTTCTAATGGGTTAAAAAGCTATTTTTTCTGTCCGAAGTCTACTAAAATCTAAATTTTATTTAAAAATTTTAGGAATCTTTTCAAGTTTTTAATTATTTTCTCAACTTTTAAAAACCTATGAACATCTCTCAAATTTACACGATTTTTTTCGGAATTAATAATGGTTCAATTATTGTTTATGCATCCAAATTTGTTATTTTTAAAACTTTTTTAAAAATATTTTCTTAAAATTTATTTTTAAAATAAAAACTAATTTTTTATTTTACCAGGAATCTTAATAAACTTTTATTATTCTTTACAAGCCTTTCAAAAATTTTAAACGTCTTTAAAATTTGATTTGAAAATCTTTTTAAATCTACGTTTTGTTTTACATTTTCTGGAATTACATTTCCATTTTAAATTTACATTTTTTGTCACATTATTTGTTTCAATTCCATTATTATTTACATTGGTATTATATGGTTATGAATAAAAAATAAAAATAATAAAGAAATAATAAATAAAAAATAAATCAATAAAATAATAATAAATAAAATGAATAGAAATAATAAAACATTGTATTTACATTATTAATAATTAATTCAATTTTGCATGTTTAAATTTTAAGTTATTTTTCAAATTTTTTCAATACTTCTAAAAATCTTTTGAAATGTTTAATTTTTTTCTAAAATTTGTAATAATTTCTAGAAAATTAAAAGAATTTTGTTTTTAAATTTTTTGTTAAAAATTTATCTTTTTGAGTTGACAATTCAACAGTTTGATTCAAAATCGTTTTTTATTTTTAGGTAAATGTTTAACTGTTCCATTAAAAATGCCTTTTTTCGGAACAAAATTAATCTTCTTTGTTAAAAATTAACTTTTAGTTTAAAAATTCAAGTATTTGGTTGAATGTTGAACTGTTTTGTTTAGAAATTCGTTTTTTTAAAGGATTGTTATTTTATTTGAAAATTTAACTGTGTTGAAAATTCGTTTTTTTTTTTGCTTGAGAACTAATTTTTTGATTTAATATGTAAGTTTAATTTTTGGTTGAATTTTTTTTTAATACTTCTAAAAAATTTTCAAAATGTTTCGAATTTTTCCTAAAACATTGAATAAATCTTAAATAAAATAAAAGAATTTTATCTTTTTACAATTTTGGATTTTTTAAATAAAATAGTAATTGTTCAGTTGTTATATTTTAATTAAAATTTGTTTTTATTTTGATTTTTTTATATTCTGTTAAAATTAATTTTGTATAATAAAAAATAATAAAAAATGTTCCCGGGAGTCTTGAAAATTTTTTTTTTATATTATATTTGGAGTAGTCAAATATTTTGTGCAAGGTTTGCTAGTCGTCCCAAAGTCCCCTTTTACAGCTGAGCCACTTTTTTTTGAGTAATTTTTCTCGAAAATCTATGTTTTTTTACCAAATTTTTAAAACTTTTTTCAAGTATTAAATTAAGTTTAAATTTTTTTCAAATCTAAATATCTCTTAAAAGTACTCGATTTTTTTATAAATGAATGAAATGAAATAAGTTTTAAAATGGTTCATTTTTTTTCATAAATTTACTCAAAATATTAACTAGAAAAATCTAATTTTCTCGAAAACGACTCAACTGATTTTGATGGTTAAAATATATTTACAGAGGGTACTTTAACGAGGTTCTGAAAAAATGTAGGAACCAATTCTGTTGATTGTAAGGGTTTTAAAAAAATTATTAAAGTCTTTAAATAATTGTTTTAAAGTAAATACTTCTGATACAGCAACCATTTTTCCCCTATATCATGCTCACATGCAAGGCTGCAATATATATTTCTGCGGAAATGATCCAAGCGGTACTTCATAGTTTAAAAAAATAAAAACTACTTGTTGGACTCTCATATGTATGCAATTCCACGAGCATGAGGAGCTAACTCAATTTTTAGTTCATGATGCAATAAGTTATGCGCAAAAGTGTAATAAAAACTAAGTGCAGCTGCATTGTTTGGTTAAAAGCACATTATCTCGTGAATTACCCAGTCACGGTGTGAATTGATTTTCAGTAGGTAGAAAAATACTTCTCTTCGTTTGCCGTTGACATTCGCCAAACTAATTTCATGTCTGCCCAGGATGCACCACGTGGAGGTCGTCAGTCAGATTAGCGTCCCTTTATATACACTATATACAACTATAGACAACTATAAACCATTATATACAACTATATGCAACTATATTAATAACTTAAGAAAACATATGTGCACTATGTACA
>JAUELO010000015.1:1305311-1317224 GCA_032357855.1 Amphibolips quercusostensackenii
TTCGTCACTTCCATTTCATTCGGCTCAGAATGGAGTTCACTCCAAGGTTGAGTATTTTCCCACATTTCGATTTAAATGGACGTGCTTTTACGTTTCTTTCGATTTTATAATTCAGATTTTCATTGGATTTTCCGAGAAAATTGGAATTTGCAAATGGAAGCACTTCAGAGCCGAAAATGGGTATTTTTAATAAAAAATTATTAGATTTCAAGCATTATAAATTTTACGACAATTTACGTTTTTCAGTTTTGTTAGCGTTTTTTACAAAAAATTTACATTTTTAAACAAAAATTGTTAGATTTTCAAGGTTAATATTTGTTTAAAAATTTTAGGTTGCGTTAGTGTTTGATATTAGTGTTCTTCATCGGAAATTTAAATTTTTCATCAATTTTAGGTTGCGTTGTGTTTTAGATACAAAATTCTCTTTTTTCAATCAAAAATCATAATTTGAACAAGATTTAATGGGTATTTCATTTATTTTGAAAAATTAGTAATTTTATTTTTGTTAGCGTTCATATCTTCCACAATTTTAGGTTACGTTAAGATTTTATGTTTGTGTTGTATTTCGTCTGAAATTGGTATTTTGAAGCAAAAATCATTATATTTAAATTTATTGATTGTGGATTAAAATAATAAAATTTACAAGCTTGAAAAAATTTGTATTTATACATATTTTTAAAAATAAGGTTTGAAAAGTATCACAACATGTAAACAATTTAAAGTTCGTTGGTATTATTTGCACCTGAAATCGGTATTTTAGTGAAAAATTATAAAATTTACATTTTTAAACAATTTTAGCTTATGTTATTGTGTTATTGTGAAAAATAATAAAACTGATAAAATTGAACAATTTTGGATTGCGAAAATTAAAATTTTTGAAGAAAAATAATTAAATTTCAAAGAAGATTCATAATTTTGTAACAGTCACAGGTCACGGTGGCGTTTTACATCGAAAATGTTTTGTTTTTTTTTCTAACAAAAATTATACTTTGAACAAGATTAAAAATCTGTTATAAACTTCAAGTTATTTTAGTGATTTTTTATACGAAATTAGTATTCTTAATATAAGAAATTTAAATTAAAAAAAAAAGATTCACAACTTCAAAATCATTTCAGGTTACGTTGATACACCCAAAATCGGTATTTGTAGTGAAAACTCATAAAATTAAAATTTTTGAACAATTATTGTTTTAATTTTAATTTCGTTAACAATTTAAATTTCCACTTTGAAATGGGTATTTTTAATAAAAAAATTATTAGATTTCAAGCATCACAAATTTTACGACAGTTTACGTTTTTCAGTTTTGTTAGTGCTTTTTGAACAAAATTTACATTTTCAAACAAAAATCCTAGATTTTAAAGCTTTATAATTTTTTGTTTAGTGTTCAAAATTTTGTAATGTTCTTTATAATCTTAATGATATTTTATTAAAAATATTGATTTTCGGTAAAAAACGCGACATAACCTTAAACTGTTAAAATTTATGAATCTTCTCTGATATATAATGATTTTTTAATAAAAATCAAGGTGCCCAATTTTCAACAATTGAAGTTTTAAACATTTTGTTTTTATCATTTTTAACAACTTTAATTCCCGTTCTACACTGAAAATGGATACTTTTTAATAAAAAATTATTAGATTTCAGGTATAAATTTTTTGAACAAAATATGTTTTTAAATGTTGTTAGCTCTTCTTTACCAAACATTAACATTTTTAAACAAAAATCCTTAAATTTTAAAAGATTCATAATTGTTTAATTTACGTTGGCGTCTCACATCGAAAATTGGTATTTTTAAACAAAAATCATTATAATTTGAATAAGATTTATAAACTTTAAACAGTTTTGAATTAATGTTCCGAAATTGAAAATCTTCTTCGAAATATAATTATTTTTTTCACAAAAATACAGATTTCAAGTAAAACGATAACATACCGTAGAGTTGTTCAAAAATTAAAAATTTTCTTCAAAATCTAATAATATTTTATTAAAAATATTGATTTTTTAGTACAAAAAACGCTGAAATATCTTAGAATTGTTTAAAATTTATCAATCTTCTTTGATGTCCAATGATTTTTGAATAAAAGTCAAAATTCCTAACCTTTATTTAATTTTAAAAGAATAATTATTTTTGAGGTTACATGGTCGTTTTACATAGATAATTTTACATAAAATTTACATGGAAAATAGAAGAAAATTCACAATGTTGAGCAATTTTGGATTGTGTTAGTGTTCTTCGTGGAAAATTGAAATTTTTATTTTAAAATCGTTAGATTTCAAAGAAGATTTATAATTTGTGACCAATTTTAGATTACATTATTGTTTTTCATGGAAATTTGATATTTTCAAACAGAAATCATTATAATTTGAATATCAATTAGGAACTTTAAACAATTTTAAATTATGTTTTAAAATTGAAAATCTTTGAAATATAATTATTTTTTATTAAAAATACAGATTTCAAGTTTAAAACGATAACATATCCTAAACTTGGTAAAAAATTTCAATTTTCTTTAAAATCTAATGATATTTTATTGAAAATTTTGATTTTCAGTAAAAAAAAAACGCTAACATAACCTAAAATTGTTTCAAATTTATTAATCTTCTTTGACATCTAATAATTTTTTAATAAAAATCAAGATTCCCAATTTTTTACAATTTTAGTTTGAGCTTTTTTTAACTATTTTAATTTTAACAATTTTATTTTGTTTTACACCGGAAAATGGGTATTTCTAATAAAAAATGATTAAATGAAAGATACAATTTTTTCAATAATTTATGGTTTTTAATTTTGTCAGCTTTTTTTTACTGAAAATTTACATTTTAAAACAAAAATCTTTAGATTTTAAAAGATTCATTATTTTTTAGGTTACGTTGAAATTTTACATAGCAAATCGGGATTTTAAAACAAAAATCATAAATTGAACAATATTTAGAATCGTGTCACAATTTTGGACTATGTTACTTTTTAATCGAGAATTGACATTTTTATCACAAAATCTTTAGATTTTAAAAAGGATTTCTCATTTTTGAACGACTTTAGGTTAGGTTGGCATTTTTCATAGAAATTTGCTTTTTTCAAACAAAAGTCATTATAGTTTGAACAAGATTTAGATTTTTTAAACAATTTTTCATTATGTTAGTGTTTTTTGTCGGGAATTATTTTTAATATTGAGATTTAAAAGAAGATTAACAACTTTTAAACAATTTTAGGTTTCACGTGAAATTTGTATTTGTAAAGAAAAGTTTGTGTTTAAAATAATTAAACTTTCCAACTTGAAAAATTTCGGATTGTGTTAGTTTTTTTCATCGGAAATCGAAATTTTTAATAAAATATTTGAATTTTAAAGAAGGTTCATAATATTTAATCAATTTCAGGTTACATTGGCGTTTTACATCAAAAAGTGTGTTTTTTAAAATCAAAAAGCATGATTTCAACCAGATTTAATAGGTATTTTATTTATTTTAGGAAATGGGTATTTTCCATTTATTCTTGTTAGCGTTTTTTAAACATAAATTTACATTTTTAAACAATAATCCTTAGATTTTAAAAGTTTATATTTTATTAAACAATTTTAGGTAACGTTCGAATTTTATGTTTGTGTGTTTTATCTGAAATTCGTATTTTTAAACAAAAGTTTTTAGATTTAAATTCAATGGTTTTTCGTTAAAATAATAAAACTTACAAAATTGAACAATTTTTTTGTGGAAAATTGGAAGTTTTAGTGAAAAATAATTAAATTTTTAAAAAAATTCTAATTTTTGGATCAATTCCAGTTCATGTCGGCATTTTACATCGACAATGTTTATTTTTTTTCTGACAAAAATCATAATTTTAACAAGATCTAAAATCTTTTTTAAATTTTGGATTATTTTAGTGTTTTTTGTCTGAAATTAGTATTCTTAACATCAAAAATTAGATTAAAAAAAAAGATTCACAACTTTAAAATAATTTTAGGTTACGTTAATGCACCCAAAATCGGTATTTTAAGTTCAAAAAAATAAAATTAAAAGTTTTGAACAATTTTATTTTCAATTTCGATTGCAAGTTTAATTTCAATTTTACACCAGATATGGGTATTTTCAATAAAAAATTATTAGATTCGAATGATTAAAAGTCTATCAACGGTTTACGTTTTTCAGTTTTGCTAGCGTTTTTTAACAAAAATTTACATTTTCAAACAAAAATCCTTAGATTTTGAAGCTTTATAATGTTTTTAGTGTTTAAACATTTCAAATGTTCTTTAAGATCAATTAATATTTTATTAAATATTGATTTTTAGTAAAAAACGTCGACATAATCTAAAATTGTAAAAAATTTATAAATCTTCTTTGATATCTTACGATTTTTAAATAAAAATCTAGATTCCCTGTTTTTGACAATTTTAATTTTAACAGTTTTTAACAACTTTAATTTCTATTTTACACTGGAAATGAGTACTTCCAATAAAAATTATTAAATATAAGATACAAAATTTTTCAACAATTTAGGGGTTTCAATTTCGTTAACTTTTTTTTTACCAGGAATTTACATTTTTGAACAAAAGTCCTTAGATTTAAACAAAAATTCATAATTTTTAAGGTTATGTTGTTGTTTTACATCGAAATTTGGTATTTTTAAACAATAATTATTATAATTTGCACAAAATTAGAAACTTGAAACAATTTTGAATGATGTTACAAAATTTAAAAATCATCTTTAAAATATAACTATTTTTTCACTAAAAATTCAGATTTTAAGTGTCAAACGATAACATATCCTAAACTTGTTCAAAAAATTTAAATGTTCTTTAAAATCTAATGATATTTTATTTAAAATATTGATTTTTAGTAATAAATAGCAACATAACCTAAAATTGTTAAAAATTTATAAATCTTCTTTACCTCTAATGATTTTTTAATAAAAGTCAAGATTCATAATTTTTAACGATTTTTGTTTCAACAATTTTTAACTCTTTTAATTTTAACAATTGTTAACAACTTTAATTTCTGTTTTACATCGGAAATGGGTATTTGTGATAAAAAATGGTTAAATTTCAGATACAATTTTCTGTAACAATTTATCTTTTTTAATTTTTTTTGTGCTTTTTTTACCAGAAATTTGCATTTTTAAACAAATTTTCCTTAGATTTTAAAGGTTAATATTTTTAAAATAATATTAGGTTTACGTTAGTGTTTGATGTCTGCGTATTTGGGATGAAATTAGCAGATTTAAATTTATTGCTTTCTTTTAACAATTTTGAATTACATTTGTGTTTTTTGTCGGGAATTAAAATTTTTATTATAAAAAATTATATTTAAAACGAAAACCACAACTTTCAAATAATTTTAGGTTACGTGTGTGTTATTTAAATAAAAAATCAGCATTTTTGTAAAAAGTCATAACATTTACAGTTTTGAACAAGTTTAGGTTATGTTGATGTGTTTCGCGTTTGTACCTGATATTTGCATTTTTAAACAAAAGTCATTAGATTTAAATCTAATAATTTTTGGTTAATATAACCAAATTTGCAAAACTTGAACAATTGTGGATTTTGTGAGTGTTTTTCGTCAAAAATTGAAATTTTCAATGAAAAATAATAAAATTTTTAAGAAAATTCATCACTTATTTTTATCAATTTTAGGTCACGTTGGCGTTTTACATAAAAAATTGAGTTAAAAAAAAATCAAAAGTCATAATTTGAACAAGATTTAGAAATTTTAAACAATTTTTAATCATGTTTAAAAATTAAAAATCTTTTCTGAAATACAATTTTTTACTAAAAATACAAATTTTAAGTGTTAAAAGATAACATAACGTAAAATTGTCAAAAACTTTCCAATCTCCTTTAGAATCTAATTATAATTGATTAAAAATCTTTACTTCCAGTAAAAAACGCCGTCATGACCTAAAATTGTTCAAAACTTATGAATCTTTTTTGACATCTAATGATTTTTTTAAAAAATGGAAGATTTACAATTTTTAACCATTTTAGTTTCAACAACTTTTAACAATTTTTAAGAACTTTAATTTCTGTTATACACCGGAAGTGGGTATTTCAAATGAAAAATGATTAAATATTAGATACAATATTTTTCAACAATTTATGTTTCTTAATTTTTTAGTTTTTTTACCAGAAATTTATTTTTGCAAACAAAATTTCTTAGATTTTAAAAAAGATTTATATTTTTTCAGGTTACTTTGACGTATGAAATTGGTGTTTTTAAACAAAATTCATAGTTTAAACAAAATTCAGAATCTTTTACAATTTTGGGTTATGTTACTTTTTTTCGAAAATTAAAACTTTTATTACAAAATCATTAGATTTTAAGGAAGATTCGTAATTTTTAACGACTTTAGGTTACCTTGGCGTTTCGCAAAGAAAATTCCTTTTTGCAACCAAAAATCATTGTAATTTGAGCAAAAGTTACAATTTCTAAACAATTTTTGATTATGTTAGCGTTTTCGTCAAAAATCGATATTTTTGATAAACAATGATTAGATTTCAATGATTATAAATTTGTCAACAACTTACGTTTTCCAGTTTTATTAACGTTTTTAAACAAAAATTTACATTTTTAAACAAAAATCCTTAGATTTTAAAGCTTTATAATATTTTTTTAGTGTTCAAAAGTTTTTAATGTTCTTTAAAATCTAATATTTTATTAAAGGTATTTATTTTTAGTAAAAAGAAACACCGACAAACTAAAATTGTTCCAAATTTATGGATCTTTTTTAATATCTAATGATTTTCTAATAAAAATTAAGATTAATTTTTAAAAATTTCAGTTTTAACAACTTTGATTTCCGTTTTGCACTGGAAATGGGTAATCTCAATAAAAAAAATGAATTAATTTTAGATGAAAAATTTTTCAGCAGTTTATGTTTTTCCATTTTGTTAGCTTTTTTTTGCCAGAAATTTACATTTTTAAACAAAAATAATTATAATTCGAACGAGATTTAAAAAATTTGAACAATTTTGATTTATGTTGCAAAATTGAAAATCTTCTTTGAAATATAATTATTTTTTAACTAAAAATACAGATTTCAAGTGTCAAATGATAACATATCATAAACTTGTTCAAACATTTCAAATGTTTAAAAAAATCTAATAACATTTGATTTAAAATATTGATTTTCATTGATAAACACCAGCATAACCTAAAATTGTTAAAGATACTGAATCTGCTTCGGAATCTAATGACTTTTTAATAAAAATATTTTAAACCAATTTAATTGGATTTAAATCCAATGATTTTTCTTTAAAAACACAAATTTAAGGTGAAACATATCAACATAACTTAAAATTGGTAAAAAAATTTAATATCATGATTTTTAACTAAAAATACTGATTTCGGGTCGAAATAACACGAACGCAACCTAAAATTGTTTTAAGGTTTTGAATGAACTTTTTTTTTTGAAAATTTATCTTTTTAATTAAAAAATTCATTTATTGTCGTAGAAATTGCATTTTTTTTATGAAAATACAACCTTTTAATTAAAAAGTCAACAATTTTTTTAAAAAATTCACCTTCTGGGTTAAAAATTCAATTTGTTTAAAATTTGTCTTTTTAATTAAAAAATTAATCTATTTTAGGAAAAATTTCATCTGACTTGGATAAAAATCCATCTGTGGGGCTGAAAATGTAACAGTTTTATTAAAGTTATCCTTTTTGTTAGAAAATTCAACAATTTTGATTTAAAAAAATTATTTATGGTTAAAAATTTAACTGCTTTGTTGAAAATTCAACTTTTTCGTAGAAAATTTACTTGATGTTTAAAATTCATATTTTGGTGTTGAAAAGTCGTCTGAAATCTTTTTTTTTGAAAATTCAACCATTTCTTTGAAAATTGGTATTTTTAATTTAATAAATTATCTATTTTAGTAGAAATTGCATTTTTTTAAATAAAAATGCAAGTGTTTGGTTGAAAATTTAAGAATTTTGTTAAAAAATCATCTTTTTTGGTAACCATTCAACAGTTTTGTTGAAAATTAAACTATTTCGTAGAAAATTTACTTTTTTTTTTAAATTCATATTTTAGTGTTGAAAAGTCAACTGAAATTTTTTGTTGTTGAAAATTCAATTGTTTTTAAAATTTTGTCTTTGCAATAAAAAAAAAATTATCTATTTTAGTAGAAATTGCATTTTTTTTTGGTTAAAAATGGAACTGTTTGGTTAAAAATTAATCTTCTATTTTGTTTGAAAATTTTGATTGAACCACTTTATTAAGAAATCATTTTTTTAAAGATTTATATAGTTGAAAATTCATCTCTTTCGTAGAAAATTGAAATATTTTGTTGAAATTTAATTTTTTGATAGAAAATCATATTTCTGTTTAAAATTTCAATTTTTGTACAATTCAATTTTGTCTTTTGTCTTAAAGGTTCAAAAATTAAGGTGCTTTTTTTCTTTTATGATTGAAAAATGTTTATTCGTTAAAAATTCGTCTTTTTGGTTTTAAAATTGTTTAATGGTTTTTAATATTTTTTTCAATCTAATTCTTTTTATATTCAGTTTTGGTAGGGGAAATTTTAATTCCCAAAAGAATTTTAAAATTAAGAAAATTATCTTATTAAAATACGCTCCTTGATTTTAATGATTTTTTTTACAAAAAAATACCGATTTTCGGTGCTATACATTAAAACATATGCTAAAATTGTTTAAAATTTGTCAATCTTCTTTAAAGTATTTGAATCTCTTTTTACATAAAAATGACAATTTCCGATAAAAAAAACTAAAATAACCGGAAATCGGTTCCCTAAAACCTTTTTTTGCATTTTAAACTTTTTAAAAATTATGCCAATTAAAACTATTAAAGATTATCTTAAATAAAAATTATTGGATTTAAATATGATGACATTTGTTTTAAAAAACAAGATGAAACACAAAAACATAACTCAAAATTGTTCAAGAATTTAATCTTATGATTTTTTACCAAAATACCGATTTCGGGTCTAAATAACACGAACGTAACCTAAAATTTTTTAATGGTTTTAAATCTTTCTTTAAATCTAATTTTTTCTGTATTGAATTTTGAGAGGCTAAATTGTAATGCTTGTAAAGAAAAAATCTTTAAATTGGGGAAATTTAAAATTATATTATTATTAAAATAGAAGCGCGCATTCATTTCCATGATTTTAATGATTTTTTTTACAAAAAATACCGATTATCGGCGCAATACCTAATACAACAACATAACCTAAAATTGTTAAAACTTGTCAATCTTCTTTAAAGTGTTTAAAATATTTTAAAAAATAATAAAATTACTAATTTTCGATGAAAAACGCTGAAATAACAGAAATCCGGTTGTATAAAAGTTTTTATTTTTGTTTTAAACTTTTTTTAAATTATGCCAGGACTGTCAACTTTGATTATTTTAAACAAAAATAATTGGATTTAAATATAATAAATTGTTTTAAAGCGTTTCTTTCAATTTTATAATTAAGATTTTCGTTGAACTTTCCTCGAACATTCGATTCACAATTTGTAACAATTTTAGTTTTAATTCTTTTTTTTTTTCTGTCAATTTTAATTTTTGTTTTACGCCGAGAATGTGTATTTTTAATTTAGTTTCGGAAGCGTTTTCTCAACATAAATTTACATTTTTAAACAATCCTTAGATTTTAAAGTTCATATTTTTTAAAACAATTTTAGGTTACGTTAGCATTTTATGTTTCTGTGTTCCGGCTGAAATTAGTATTTTTAAGGAAAAAATATTAGATTTAATTGTATTGATTTTTGATTAAAATAATAAAATTTACAAGCTGAAAAAAATTGTATTTATATTTATAAAATAAGATATAAAAGAAGAATCACAAAATTTAAACTATTTTAGGTTACGTTAGTGTTATTTACACTCTAAATCGGTATTGTTAATAAGTTTAATTTATATTTTACACCAAAAATGAGTATTTTTCATAAAAAATGAATAGATTTCAATTAAAAATGCCGATTTCTGGTGTAAAACGATAACATAACCCAAAGTTGTTTAAAGATTTCAAATCTTTGAAATCTAATATTATTTTATTAAAAATATTAAGTTTCAGTGAAAACGCCAACATAACCTCAAATTGTTTAAAGTTTGTGAGTCTTTGAAATCGAATGATTTTTGATACGAATTTTAATAAAAATGTTTAAAATTGTCAATTTTGTTATTTAAAAAAAATAATTTTTTGTTAATCGGAAAAGATAAAAAAATCGTTTGTGTTTTTAGGGACCACCCGGAATAATTTATATTAAGAATTAGACTGCCAATAAGAAACTATTCGCGCGCGAATCATAATTGCTATTATTTAAAATAATTTATTTTAAATGTTTTGAAATTCTAGAAAATCTCTGCCAAAGTTCTTTTCCGTCGATTGTTAAGTGTAATTTATTTCGTCATAATTTTAAAATAGCGCGCAAACAAACAAATATCTTACCTCTTTCCGAGAATAAATCCAACAACCGATATTCCATGATTTTATTTCAAGATATCAGTTGAAATCATTTCCCGTATCTTTTTATTTATATTTTTTTATAACTCTTTTTTTTAATTAAAAATTTATCTAATTTGTAAAAAATTCGTTTTTTATCAATTGAAAATTAATTTTATGTAATGAAAATATTTAAAAATTCGTAAATCTGAATGATTAAAAAAATTTTTAATAATGAATAAATAAAATATATGTTTATCAAATAAAAGTACTTTGTTTTATTTATTATTTAACAATTTTATTGTTCGGATTCGGGAATTTCATAATTAGGGTGTCAAAAGAGAATTAAAGAAAAAATTTTCAGATTCCTGGGAAAATTTTAAATGATTTTGTATTTTTTGTTTTACCTATTGCATTTTTGGTTAAGAATTGATACCTTCTAGTTTAAAAATTCAAATATTTGGTTGAAGATCTAGCAGTTATTACATTGTTTGTTGATAATTTATCTTTCCTTGGTTTAAAGTTTAGTTACTTGGTTGAAAGTTGAACTACTTTGTTAATTCATAAATAATAGTAATATTTTACCAAAACGTAAGGTAAGGGAGGGTTTCTAAAGTGATTTTTTATTATTAATTAATTTAATTTAAATTCTGGTTAGAATTATAATTATATATTTTATATAATCAGCAAACTGCTTTTCATGAGCTATCTGTATTTATAGATTTTTAAGACGCTTGTTTTCAATTTGAAAAAGAATGAATAAGTGATGCTTAAATCAGAATGGTTAAGATTCTTTTGTGTCTTGTATATTTACTGTTTTCTTCACCTTTGATCTTGCAACTTGCGACTTGTATTTTATCATATATGGTAAACACACTTTGAAACGATTAAGATTAGCAAATCATCCTTTGAAGTTGCAAAGCAAACTTGCATTTATTGAAAATGCATTATCTGTATCTCCAAAGCTTGAAATCTTTGTGAAATTGTTTTTGCATGGGCTACTAATTACCCCAATTCCACAATATAAACTAAAAGTATTCAAATTAATGGAATTCTTTTCATGGTTGGAATTTTTTAAAATTGCAGATCAGACAAAAATCATTTTATTAAATGAATGAATAACGACATGAGTTCACTTCAACAAACGAGCCGGTTTCTCCCGTTCTCTAACAGTAATATACAACGAAAGCAGATATCAGCTCAAGGTAGGTTAGGAATAATATTTTTTATTAAATAATCAGTCAAAATTCCCTGTAATCTCTATATTTGAAAATTTTTTCAATTTTGCCCTCTTTTGTAAAACTGCAATCCGATGAAAAAAGGCATAAACAAATTGTCAAATATTTGCGCAAGAAATAAAAAAAATAAAATCGAACACGATTGATTCAACAATGACACGAAAGAGAAACAAAAATATATTTTACACTTAATTTTAATACTATTGTTCTTATAACATTTTATTTATAAATTAAATTTTATTTTACTATCTTAAAAAAGGTGGGGTAATGTCTTGAAAAT
>JAUELO010000015.1:1355831-1365858 GCA_032357855.1 Amphibolips quercusostensackenii
AATAATTGTTAGTGCGTGACTCTTAATTTTAAATTCAAATATAATCTTAAATAAATTAAATCTGATTTCTTAATTTAATCGTGTTAGTGTTTTGTGATTTATTTCACTACCTCATAAAATTTCAGGAGGTCGTTTCAACGGTCGTTTGCAGCAGCAATCCTGCTACAAAAGGAACATTTCATCATCATCGTTGTGTTTTAAATACATTCACAAATATACAACCAATTAAATTTGTTTAATAGGAACGAGGGAAAAATTTGAAACACTTAAAATTAAATCAAATTCACAATTTTTTATTTTTAAATACTTGATAACGTAAAGTTTGAAATTTAAATTTCAAAAATAATAATGGCCATTTCCTAATTTAGTTTCTTTTCAATTTGAAGCGTTTTTATCCGGTAATGATTATTGCAATATTTCTAACACAATCACAACCTTTTTTCAAATCTAGACTAAAAAATTTCCATCGTGTATTATTATACTGAATTTTTAACAATAATCTATTACTAAATTACATTTTTATATATTTGTTAAAAATGCTATAGTATATGGCTAAATCTTCTTTTGTTTTATCTTAAAGTCTCAGATCTAGAAATCAAATCTTCAAACTAGATTAAAATGTATCTATTTTTATACGAATTTATAAAACTCATTCACAATTCTTTCAATATTGAATCGTTCAAGGACTATTTTTATTTACAATGAATTTTGGGGCAGAATCACAAAATAAGAAAAATCTCTTTCAAGGGTTTTCCACACCTCATCAGCGTTCTTTCAAATTTTAAGTTTTTTCCGTATATTTTTAAATCACAGTAATGTTAAAAATGTTCTAAGTTATTTACAAACAGACAGCCTTCAATAAAGACTTTGGTCGGCTTTTCAGCATGAAAGAGTGATTTATTTCACTCTCGGAATGAATTTCACTCGGACTGGTTGACCGGGTCTAATTACCACATCAGTGAGAAGATTAATTTCGCTCGCCAAATCTATTGCCTCTAATTCGAAATTGTGAAGAATGTGTGCAATAAGAGCCTTCAGTTCCATCAGGGCGAATTTCTGACCTGAAATGTAATAGCAATTATTTATTTTGGTCAAAATATCATTGTTCTCAGATTTTTGTAAGTAATTATGTTTGCTGTTAGTTCTTTTTCGTCTGCATGGTCTTATATACATATTTAAATATTTATTTTATTTATAAACAGTAAAAAAAAAATTTCTCATGCTGGGATTCGAACCCAGGTCTTCACCTTCAAGTCACCAGACCGCACAGTTCAGCGAAACGAAATACTGAGCTTCAAAAAGTTCCAGGAGTCGTATTTCGTAACTGATTTCAAGGATTCTTTTTTTGAATTAAAGCTAATTGAATTTTGAAGAGGTCTTTTCGAGCCGATTAAAAAAATCGACTAATTTTTTTATTCCAGATAAAAACTGATGAAAAAATTCTCAGTTAAAAATAATAATTTTCTACCAGAGAGATGTATTATCACCTAAAATGTTGAATTTTTTAAGAAACACATAAATTTTCATCTAAATAATTAAATTTTCAACTTAAAATATTTATTTCCTACAAAAAAGACAAATCTTTAACGAAATAGATCAATTTTTCACTTAGTAGTTAAATTTTTAATAAAAATTATGAATCTTCAACAAAAAATGTATTTTTTTGGATAAAGTAATATAACTTATAACCAAGCAGTTTAATTTAAAAACTAAAAGATTAATTTTTGAACAAAAAATGAATTTTCCACGAAAATATTTCAATTTTTAACTGAATTTATGAATAAAATTTCTAAAAAAAATCATTTTTAACAAATTAGTATAACTTTCAACTAAACTGAATTTCCAACTAAAAAATGTATATTTTTAGGATCAGTTTTCAGTCACAAAAATTATTTTAAAAAATCATTTAAAAAAAAATTTTAATTATATAATGAATCTGTAACAAGAAAAAAATTATTTCTCTACAAAATTGTAGAATTTTGAACGTAAAAATATGAATTTTTAACAAAAAAGTTAATATTTAACCAAATAGTTGAATTTTCTACCCGAAAAAAGGGAATTTTCAACTACACAGTTGCATTTTTAACCAAACAGGGTGACTTTTTAACCAAATTTTTTCATTTACTTAAAAATAATTGAAATTCCAATTAAATAATAGAAAATTAACGAAGAAATAAAAATTTTTTTACAAATAGTTGAATCAGATTTAAAAAGATCAATTTTCAACCAAAAATAGAATAAATAAATTATCAGTTTAAAAAAAATTAATTTTAAACTAAGATGTTGTTTTTTAAACCAAAAATATTAATTTATTACTAAAAAGACGAATTTTTAGAGAAATACATGCATTTTCTACTAAATAGATAAATTTTTAACAAAAATGATAAATCTCCAACAAAAAAATTAACTTTTGACAAAGTAGCTCAACTTTCAACCAATTAGTTGGATTTTGAACCAAAAGAATGGATTTCCAAAAAAAAAATTAATTTTCAACCAAAGGGGCGAATTTTCAATTAAAATGATGAGTTTCTAAAAAATTATTTTTCAATTAGTTCAACTTTCAACCAAATAGTTTAATTCACAACTAAAAACATCAATTTTCAACCAAATAGTTCAATTTTTAACAAAAATGATAATTGTTAAAAAAAAATTTTCTCAAAGTAGTTCAATTTTCGACCAATTAGTTGATATTTAAACCAAAAAAGATGAATAATTTTCATTTGAAATAATGAATTTTTAACAAATTAGTTCATTTTTTAAAACAAATAGTTAAATTTACAACTATAAAATACATTTTTAACCAAAAATAAATTATTTGAATTTTCAGTCAGAGAAATTATTTCTCAACGAAAAAAAAAAAATGAATTTTCAACAAAGAGTTCAATTTTCAACTGATATAAGGAATTTTCAACAACAACAAAAATTATTTTTCTACAAAGCAGTAGAATTTTGAACTTGGAAAAATGAATTTTCAACAAAAAAGATAATTTTAACTAACAAGTGTTACTTTCAAGCTAAATTTTTTATTTTTTAACAAAATAATTAAATTTTGAACTAAATAATAAAATTTTTGACCAAAAAAGAAGTTTCAAGAACATACATGAATTTTAAACAAATTTTTGAATTTTTAACTAAAAAGGTCCGTTTTTAAACAAAAATGTAATAGTGAAGTTTTCAGTTGAAAAAAATTAATTTTATTAATAAAATGTTGAATCTTTAAACAATAAAATAAATTTTCATCAAAGGAGTTATATTTTATACCAAGTAGTTGAATTTTTAACCCAAAAGAATAATTTTCTACAGAACAAGACGACTTTTTTTACAAAAAATTTGAATTTTCAACAAAAAAGTTAATTTTCTACCAAAACATTTTAATTTTCAACCCAAAAGTGAATTTTCGGATTGAGAAAATAAAAATGCGATATCAGTGAATTTGTTCATAACAATAAAAATTATTGTTGAACGTTAATTTCTTGTATCGTGATATTCATTTTGAGTTGAAAAAAAATGATTACGTAAGAAAGAAAAATTTTCTTTCCAAAAATACGATATGAGTGAATTTGCTTATAACAATTGCTTATAACAATTATAATTTTTGATAAATTTTAATATTTTGTATGCAAATAATATTCTTCAGAGAAGAAAAAAAGTGATTTTACCAAAAAGAAAATTTTTCCTTGTTAAAAAATGCGGAATAAATGAATTTGTTTATAAAAATTATTTAGAAAAATATTAATTGTTGAATTGTAATATCTCATATCAAGCTATCATATTTGAAATAAAATCAAATGACCCCGTAGAATCAAAAAAGTTTCCATGTTCAGAAATGCGCTCTGAGTGAATTTGTTTATAACAATAATTTATAATAATGACAATTCTCAGAAGATTCTGTGTCATGACTAATTATTACTTTCACGTAATTCAATGACAAAATCAGTATAAATAACTTATTCAACACCGAAAATGCAGCAAATGTTAATTTCATTCATTTATTTGTTTATAAAAAATTAATTCAATAAATTATTTGATTTGAGAAAAGATATTTTCAAATCGGTTAAAAAATATGACCTCTGTTTCAATATTAACTCCAATATTTCGTTCCGCCGCACTGTGCGGTCAGGTGAACTGAACGGGAATCTTAACTGGTAAATCTAAAGACCTGGGTTCGAATCCCAGTACAGGAAAGAATTTTTTCTTATGTTATGTGTGGCATTCTTAATTTTTTTCATGTTTATTTAAAAAAAAAACTTGCCTATACAATTCCGAGCTCCTGCACTAAAAGGAATATATGAATATGGATGTCTGCCTTGAATTCGGTCGGGCAAAAACCTGTCTGGCTCAAATTTGTGAGGATTTGGCCAGAAACTAGGATCTCTTTGGAGGTCGTAAATATAAAGTTGAACGCATGTTCCAGCAGGGGCTACAAAATTTTCTGAAACAGAGAAATTTTTTTTTTAATCGTTGCCTAATTTTTTATTTACTCCTTACTAATTTGATTTATTGCTCTAGTTACAGATGGTATTTTTTAAAATAATTTAAAAATTTAAAAAGAAAATTAAATTAGGTAAGATAATAATAATTTATAATAACAAATTGACTTAATTTACTTGAAAAAGATTCTTGTTTGTTAACAAAATAAAAAATAGTTACTCAATTGTAAATCCTGTCGAATCGTTCTGGCTATGAATGGAACACTAGGATATAATCGCAAAGCCTCTTTAATGCATCTTTCAAGATATGAAAATCGTTGAATTTCAGCCATCCCCATTTTTCCATTGCTCTCTCTTAATACTTCATCAACTTCATTTCTGGCATGTTCCTTTAAAATAAATTGTTGGTTTTCATCAATGTGACTTTTTTCAACTCATACATTTTTTTTAAATTAAAAAAAAAATTATAAAAGTAATTGATATTCACCTGAATTTCTTTGTGCTCTGCAAGAAGTGATACTGCAAAACACATACCCATTGCAGTTGTGTCATGTCCCTAAAACAAAAAATTTTTTTGTATATTAAAAAAAGGATATATGTCTGCCAAAATATTTTTATTCAAGTCTTAGGGTTTCGCAGCCCCAGACAGAAATTCTTAAAATTTTGGTCGGGTGTCCGCCCGTCGTACTTTTTTTACGTGACTCGAAACGAGATTTGACACGAGTTTTGAAACAAGAGGAGATTCAAGTGAGATATAAGACAAAAATCGAGACGAGATTCAAGACAAGAATCAATACGAAATTCGAGACGAGGATCAATGCGAAATTCAAGACAAGAATAAATACGAAATTCAAGACGAGATTTGAGACGAGAATTAATATGAAATTCTAAACCAGATTCGAGACAAGATTTGAGACGAGAATTAAGACGAAATTCGAGACGAGAATCGAGACGAGAATCCAGACGATATTTGAGACAAGGTGAGATTTAAGATTTAAAATGAAAATATAAACAAGATTCGAGACGAGATTCGAGACGTGAATCAAGAAGATATTCGAGGCTATAATCAAGACAGAATTCAAGACGAGATTCAAGGCGAAAATCAAGACGAGAATTGGAACAAAATTTGAGTCGAGAAACAAGACTAGATTCGATACGAGGATCGAGACAAGATTTGAGAAAATACTCGAGACGAGAATCAAGACGAGATTCGAGACGAGAATCAAGGCAAGATTCGATACGAGAATCAAGACGAGATTCGAGACAAGAATCAAGACGAAATTCCAGACAAGAATCAATACGAAATTCGAGACGAGAATCTATACGAAATTCAAGATAAGATTCGAGACGAGAATCAAGATGAGATTCAATTCGAGAATTAAGACAAGATTTAAGACGAGAATCACGACAAAATTCATTGCGAGAATCAAGACGAGAATCCAGACAATATTTGAGACAAAGTGAGATTTGTGATTTAAATTGAAATAAATTCGAGATTCGAGACGAGAATCAAGACGGGATTCGAGACATGAATCAAGAAGAGATTCGTGTCTATAATCGAGACAAAACTCAAGACGAGATTGGAGACGGAAATCAAGTCAAGACTCGAGACGAGAATTTGGAGGAAATTTGAAGCGAGAAACATGACTAGATTCGATACATGGATCAAGACGAGGTTCGAGACAATAACGAAGACGAGAATCAAGACCAGATTCGAGGTTAAAAAAGTTGAAACGCGAGACGAATCAAGACAAGATTTAGGACGAGCATCCAGACAAAATTCGACACGAGAAACAAGACAAGATTTAAGGCGAGGATCAATACGAGAATCGAGACGAGATTCAAGACGATATTTGAGACAATGGGATTCGATATTTGAGACAAGATCAAGACAAGATTCGAGACAAGAATTGAGACGAGATTCGAGGCAAGAATTGAGACGAGATTCAAGAAGAGATCAAGACGAGATTCGAGACAAGAATTGAGACGAGATTCGAGGCGATATCCAAGAGAAGATTTAAGACAAGAATCAAGATAGATTCGAGACGAGAATCAAGACGATAATCGAGGCGAGAATTGAGATGAGATTTGAGACGAGATTCGAGACAAAAATCGAGACAAAGTTCAAGACGAGATTCGACACTAGATTCAAGACAAGAATCAAGACAAGATTCAAAAGATGAGAATGGAGACGGTATTCAAGACGGAATTCTATACGAGACTCCAGCTATGGGATTTCAGACGAGACGAGAATAACCGCGAGACTTAAGACGAGACGAGATTCGAGATGTGATGAGTAGTAAAGGATTGGTGGGAAAAAGAAGAGGGAAACAGAGGGGTAGATCTTAACTATTTAATAGGCTACGAAACCCTTTTTTGTACGGAACCCTTTGACTTATTTTTTGATACTATAATTTTGATAATTATTACCTCAAAAATGAAAGTATCAACTTCTTCTCTAATACCCTCGTCATCGATTTGTTGACCCTCTCGATGTGCAGAAATAAGAGTGTCCAACATAGCCATTCTCTTCTTTTTCACTAACATAAACAAAAACAAAATGTAATTAAAATACTAAAAAAATTATTTTTGTAAAAGTCTTGATCATTTTATTACATTTAATTAATGAAATTAAATTACTTAAATTAATTAGATTAATTACTATCAATAAATTTTAATAAATAATTACCGAATGCAACGTCGTCATCCGGTTCATTCGACTTTCCATTCATCGTAACCTTGTTTTCTATCAATTGTTCATGATATTTCTTTCTATCTTGAATTATCTGAAAAAAAAATAATTTTGGTGATTTTAACAATTAGTGTTTAGAAAAAGTGATTAGGAATAAAAAAAGTAAGCACTGTGTATTTGTATTTGGATTTAAAAAGAACTGCATCAGTGGAAAGAGTCAATAAGTGAAAGACGTGTATCCGTCTGGTCATGCACCTCTTTATCTACTCAACAGTAATTACTCCCAACTTTCAGTAGAATAAAATGGGTTTAATCAGCCGATCAAGGTTATGTCGTATTGAAAATCAAATTAAAGTTGTGTCAAAGTACATTAAAGTAAAATAAAGCGAAGTAATTGAATTAATTGAATTAATTTTGTAACAAATTAATTTTAATTAATTATATTAAATTAATTAATTAAATTAATTAGAGCAAATTTGTTTACATTTCTTAATAGAAATTTAAGGATTATTAAATTTATTTTATAACTAAGAATGTTCAAGGAAAAATTAAGAATATTTAATAATTTTGCCTGTTCAGCCTTATGACATTAATTGACTCAGTTAAATTAAATGTGCAATTAACTAAGTAATTGAGTAAGCAATTAATTAAACAAAAAAACTTACATTTCTACATACCAGAATACATGTGTCACACGGGTGAGAGGGGGGGGGGAGTTTAAAACGACAAGAGGACTTGAATGCAGGGAATAAAGGAGAGGAATGCAGAAAAAGTGAAAGTAGCGTTCTGGGTCGTGTCAGGATTTAAAAAACAAGGACAATGGATTCTGGGGAGAGTTGCAGAAATGGGATGTAATAAGGATGAGTGAGACGTGGGTGGATGAGAAGGAGTGGAAAGGCTTAAAAAAAATATTATCGAAATATATCTCTGGAAGGTGCAAGCAGCGAGAAAGGAACACTTAAAAGGTCGAGTAAGTGTCATGGTGTTAAAGGTAAGAAAGGAAGTAGCGTTAGAGGAAGAAAAATGAAAGTATATGGAAGAAAAGTGAAAGTATATAAAAGAAAAGGACAGAACAATGGTAAGAAGACTACAATTAGGAAAACTTATTGTGAATGTAGTGAAAAAGAAAGGAATAGGGAGCATGGTGTCAGGGGTGAGAAACTGGTGTTAGAGAAAGAAAAGGGAAAGTATAAGGAGAAAAGGGATAGCATAAGAAGAAAAGGACGTGTCAATAGTAAGACAAATAAAATTAGAAAAAGCTATTGTGGATGTAGTATATGGGACAGGAATGGACGACATGGTGTCAGGTGTAAGAAAGGAACTAATGGTAGAGGGAGAAAAGGGAGAGCATAAGAAGAAAAGGACGAAACAATCGTTGAAAGACTAAAATTAGGAAAAGTAATTGTAGATGTAGTGAAAGGAAAAGTAATGGATGGCATGGTGTCAGGAATAAGATAAGAACTGGTAGCAAAGGAAGAAAAGCGAGAGTATAAGAAGAAAAGGATGAAGCAATGGTAAGACGAATATCATTTTAAAAAGTTATTGTGGATTTAGTGTATGGGAGAGGAATGAGCGGCTTAATGTCAAAAGTTAAGAAAGGCACTGGTGTTGTGGAATAAAAGGGAGAGTATAAGAAAGAAAGGACGAAGCAATATTCAGAAGAATAAAGTTAAGAACAGTTATTGAAGATATAGTGAATGGAAGAGGAATGGGTGACATAGTGTCAGCTGTAAAAAAGGAACTGGTGTTAGAGGAAGAAAAAAGAGATTACATTACAAAAAAAGGACGGAACAATGGTTAGAAGACTGAAATCAGATCAAGTTTGTATGGATGTAGTGAAATGGAGAGGAATGGGTGGCATGGTGTCAGTGGTAAGATAGAAACTGGTGTTGGAGGAAGAAAAGGGCGTATTTATGGTAAGACGAATAAAATCAGAGACAGTTATTGTGGATGTAGTGAAAGGGAAAGAAATGGGTGGCATGTTGTCAGTGATAAGAAAGGAACTGGTATTAGAAAAAGAAAATAGAGTTTATAGAAGAAAAGGATGAAAAAATGGTTAGGAGAATAAAATTAGAAAAACTTATTGTGGATGCAGTCAAAGGGAAAGGAATAGTGGCATGGTGTAAGAAGTAAAATAGAATCTCGTGTCAGAGGAAGAAAAGGGAAAGTGTATAGAAAAAAAAGGATGGAACAATGGTAAGAAGACTAAAATAAGGCAAGGTTATTGTGGTTGTGGTGAAAGGAAGAGGAATAGGTGTTATGGTGTCAGAAGTAAGAAAGGAACTGGTCGTAGAGGAAGAAAAGGGAAAGTATCAGAAGAAAAACATGAGTATAAGAAGAAAAAAAACGGAAAAATGGTTAGAAGAATAAAATAAGGAAAAGTTATTGTGGATGTAGTGAAAGGAAAAGGAAAGGGTGTCATGGTGTCAGAGGTAAGAAAGGAGCTGGTCTACATGAGAAGAGGAGAATAAAGAGGATAAAGAGAAAAAAGAGGAGAGGTCAGTGCTAATAGGGGGGACCTAAATGCATGGACAGAGGAACAAGGGGGAGAGGTATGGGATAGAGGAAAGGAGGTGTTCATAAGAAACTTAAAACAAAATAAGGGAGGGTAAGAGGCTACTGGGCTTTTTGCGAGAGTCTGGTCGGTTCATTCGTAACAGCAATATGTAGAGGGATGAAGAAGGGGTATAGAAGAAGGGTATAGGGGACATCGTAATAGATTAAATTCTAGGAGAAGAGAAAATAAGAAAACTGAGGGTTAGAATATGAGTGGGCAACGTTGAGAGCACATTGTGGTGATCGCAATAATAAAATGTGGAGGTCTAAATCGTGTTTTGGAGAAAAAGGAAGAAAAGGGAGAAAGAAGGAAGAGAAGAGGAAGGAGTAGACACGCTGCTAGAAGAAC
>JAUELO010000015.1:1384008-1394933 GCA_032357855.1 Amphibolips quercusostensackenii
CCATTTAATTAAATTTATTATTAAAAAAAAATATTTTTACTGACTTGCAGATAGTTTCTAAATTTTTCAACAATTAATTTTTATCGTTTGTTGAAATGCCATTGTAATTTTAAAAATCTAAAAATTTAATTTTTGATTCTAGGCAAATTAAATCAGTTTTAAAAATTACAAATTTTATTAAAGGAGATTAAGTTACTCAGGATAGAAAATAGCAAAACTTTTTATGAAAAAATTAAAAATTTATTTAAAAAAAATCTTACTTTGTGGAACTAGGAAGCTCAAAACGTTTCCAAAAATAGGAAGGGATTTCGGCCCGGGTAATTTGTTGACAAGTTTCCCTCTTCTATCGTAATGATTAAGATAGTGAAAAACCCCTATAGCTACTACAAAGAACACCAAAATGACTATCATTTTGAAATTAAGAATGTTATACTAAAATATAAAAAAAATGACTAGATAAAAAAAAACTATTGTTAAAAAAAAAATAAAATGTAAATATGGACTGTTTTTTGCTGAGAGAAAAGGCAGCAGGTAATGTTGATAGCGCAACGTCTGAAAATCAACTGCTCTCGCTTCTAATTATTAGTGATATTTAAAATACGTATGCAAGATCACTTGTTTACGAGACGAGCCCCCTACTTCCTCAAAATGCATTTTAATTCGCGATAAGATTATTGCTTTTAACTGTTATTACTGTTTCAATAAATGTGAAAATAGAGGGAACTGATAGAGGGAAATCCCCCTTCGCGGGAGGTACCCTCAATGTTTACAATCACAAAGCACAATTATAAAATAATTAATGATCACTCGAAAACTGAGATAATTGAAAAAGACCAAAAATGGTCTGGATCAAGAAATCTCTCCTTCTCTTCCTTATTTTTCCCCTTTCCCTTTTCCATTTTCCATTTCCCATTTCCCCTTTTCACTGTCCCATTTATCCTTCCTACTTCCCCCTTTCCTTTTATATTTCCATTCGATCCTTCCCGTGCCCCTTTCCCCTTTCCCCGTTTCTTCGTCCCCTTCCCCTTTCCCCTTTCCCCTGTCACTTTACATTTCCATTTTATCTTTTCCTTTCGTCCTTTGCCCTTTCCCCTTTCCCCTTTCCCCTTTTTTATTTTGCATTTTCCTCTTTCTCATTTCCCCTTTCCCTTCTCCTTTTCGCACTTTTCCTTTTACATTTTTCCATTCTCATTTTTCTCCTTTTCCTTTTTCTTATTCCCTTCTTCCTTCTGTACCATTTTCTTCTTAACCCTTTTTCCTTTTCCCCTTTCCCTTTTTCATTTTAAAATTTTCCCTTTTCTCATTTCCCCTTCTGACACCCTTTCCTCCTTTTTTCTTTGCTCATTTACCCTTTTTCACTTATCCGTTTTAATTTCTCCATTTCCCCTTTTCTCCTTTCCAATGTTCTCCTCTCCCTTTTCCCTTCCTCCTTTCATTTCCATTTTATCTTTACCTTTCCCCTTTACATTTCCATTCTATCTTTCCCTTTACCCTTTTCCCCCTTCCCCATTTCCCCTGTCACTTTGTATTACCATTTTATCTTTCCCTTTCGTACTTTTCCCCTTTTCCTTCTCCCTTTTCACTCTTCTATTTTCCATTTTCTATTTCCCCCTTTCTCCTTTTTTCTCTCCCTCACCCCCTTCCCATTTTCCTACTTTCCCTTTTTCATTCTTTTATTCCCCTTTTTCTCCTTTCTCTTTTTCTTATTTCCTTCTTCCTTCTTCACCGTTTTTGTCTTTACCCGTTTCTCCTTTCCTCTATCTCCTTTTCCTCTTCCCCTTTTCTATTTTTTCATTTTTCCTTTTTTCATTTCCCTTTCCAATACCCTTTTCTCCTTTTTTCTTTTCTCATTTAACCTTTTTCACTTTCCCATTTTTATTTCCTTATTTCCCCTTTACTCCTTTCCAATTTTCTTTTCTCCCTTTTTCCTCTTGCCTTTACATTTCCATTTTATCTTTCCCTTTTCTTTTACCTCTTTTCCCTTTTCCCTTTTCTTGTTCCCCTTCCCCTTCCTCTTTCTCCTTTCCTCTTTCCCCTTTTCTCTGTCACTTTGCATTTCCATTTTATCTTTTCCTTTCGTCCTTTCCCCTTTTCCCTTTCCACTTCCCTCTTTTTCATTTTCCATTTTTTCCTTTCTCCTTTACCCTTTCCCTTCCCCTTTTTTCACTTTCCCTTTTTTATTCTTCCAGTTCCCTGTTTCTCCTTTCCCTTCTTCTCATTTCCTTTTTCCTTCTTTACTGTTTTCTTCTTTTCCCATTTCTCCTTTTCCGTTTTTTCTTTTCTTCTTCCCCTTTTCCATTTTTTAATTTCTTCTATTCTCCTTTCCTTTTCCAATACCCTTTTCTCCTGTTTTCTTTTCTTATTTACCCTTTTTCACTTTCCCATTTTTATTTTCCTATTTCCCTTTTTCTCCCTTCCAACTTTCTCCTCTTCCTTATCCCGTTTCCATTTTTCAATTTCACCTTTCCATTCCTCCTTCCTCGTTTCGTAAATATGAATAATAAAAAATTGGAAAACGCCCTGAATATTCAATCAGTTATATCTTTTAAAACTTATGATGATTCTTTACGCAAAATTTCAAAATTAATCCATCAAAGTTTCACTCCTGCTGTGTGGCCTCACTGTCACACACTGTTCTTTGTAACTATTCGTAATTTTAAAAAAATATTAAAAAGCTGCTTTACCCTTCCTCGTTTCCATTTTCTATTTTCTCATTTCCTTTTTCCTTCTTTCGTCTTTCCTCTTTCCCCTTAGCTCCTTTTCCCTTTTCTCCTATCTACTTTCCCCTTTTTCTTATTTCCGTTTCTCCTTTTCTTCTTTCCTTTTCCCCTTTCCCCTTTTCCCTTTTCAACGGTTTCTTTTACATGTTTCCTTTTGCCCTTCCCGTTGCCTGCTCCCGTTCCGCTTTTCCCCACCCCCTTCCTATCGAAGTTCATCAAAGTTTCAGTTCTGCCGTGTGGCCTTACTGCCACACACTATTATTTGTAACTATTAGTAATTTTCGAGAAGTAATACAAAAATCTGCTTTCCTATTTCCTGTTTCTATTTTCCATTTTTTCATTTTCCACTTTCTTCTTTTCCCTTTATCTCCTTTCCTTTTTTCCTTTTTTCTATTTCCCTGTTTTCCTTTCCACTTTCCCTTTTACCTTTTCCCATTTTCCGTTTTCTCCTTTCTTTTTCCCTTCCCACCTTCTTTTCCCCTTCTTCTCTTTGCCCTTACGTAAATATTAATAATAAAAAATGTGAAAACTCATGATGATTTTCACGAATATTTTCAAAGTTAAACCATCAAAGTTTCACTTCTGCCGTGTTGGCTTCACCGCCACACACTGTTTTTCGTAACCATTTGGAAATTTTAAGAAATACTAAAAAAGTCTGATTTCCTCTTTCCCTATCACTCTTTCCATTTCTTTATTTCCTTTTTCCCCTTTCATCTCATCTCCTTTCCCCTTTTATTCGTGCTTCTTTCCCCTTTTTTACTTCCCCTTTTCCCCTATATTCTTTCCCCTTTTATTCTGTCTCATTTCCTCTTTTTCTTTTGCACTTTTTCCTTTTCCCTTATCTCATTCGCCCTTATTTTCTTTCCCCTTTCTCCTTTTCCTCCATCCACTTTTTCTTTCCATTTTCCCATTCCACCTCTTTCACGACCCCCTCTTCCGCACTACCGGGCATGGTCTAGATCGAGAAATCTTTCAGTCTCTCTCTCTCTTAATTTTCCCCTTTTCCCATCTCCCATTCACCCTTTTTGCTTTTTCCTATCCCATTTCCCATTTTCCCTTTTCCTTTTTTTTCTATTTTTTCTTTCGCAAATATAAATAATAAAAAATTTTAAAACGCCCTGAATATTTTCCCATTTTGTTTTTCCCTTTTTCTCTTTCCCCTTATCTCCTTTCCCCTTTTATTCTTCCTCCTTTCCCCGTTTTTCACTTTCCCTTTTTTATTTTCCCATTTCTTCTTTTCCCTTTAGTAAATATAAATAATTAAAAATTTGAAAACGCCCCGAATATTCAATCATTGATATCTTTCAAAACTCATGACGATTTTTCACAAAAAAATTTTTAAAATTAATCCATCAAAGTTTTCATCTGCCGTGTGGCCTCACTGCTACAGACTGTTTTTTGCAACAATTTGTAATTTCCGAGAAATAATCAAAAGTCTGATTTTCCTTTTCCCTTTTTTTATTTTCTATTTAACCATTTTCCTTTTTTCCTTACCCTTTTTCCCCTTTTTTATTATTCAATTTCCTCTTTTCTCATTTCCCTTTACTCTTCCATTTTTGATTTCCTCTTTTCTCTTTTCCTCTTTCCTTTTTTCCCATTTCACATAACCCTTTTCTTTTTTTCTCCTTTCCCTTTCCCTTCACCCCTTCTCATGCCCCCATTCCTCTTTTTGCTTTTGTAAATATAAATAATAAAAAATTTGGAAACTCTTTGAAAATTCAATCACTTATATTTTTGAAAACTCATGATGATTCAATGCTACACACTGCTTTTTATAACTATTTGTAATTTTTTAAAAATAATAAGTGAATTCTGCTTTTCCCTTCCTCTTTCCTATTTCCATTTTCGCCTTTTCTTCGTTCCCCTTTTCTTCTTTCCCCTTTTCTCCTTCACCTTTCCCCTGATCTTCTTTCCCCTTTTGTCCTATCTCCTATCTCCTTTCCCCTTTTTCTTTTTATGTTTTTTTTTTATTTCTCCTTGTCTTCTTTCCCTTTGCTCCTTTCTATTTCTTCTTTTTAACTTTCCATTTTTACTTTTTCCCTTTTATTCTTTTCCCTTCCCTTTCCCCCTGCCATTCCCTCTTTTCCCTTTATTCTTTTTTCTTTTCCCTTTCGTAAATATGAATAATATCAAATTTGAAAACGCGTCGAATATTTAATAATTTATATTTTTCAAAACTCATGATGATTTTTTATAAAAAATTTCCTTCTCTCCTATTTTTCTCCTATCTCCTGTCCCCTTTTTTTCGTTTTTTTCATTTCTCCTTGTCTCTTTTTCCTTTGCTCCTTTCTATTTCTCCTTATTAACTTTCCATTTTTACTTTTTCCCTTTTATTCTTTTCCCTTCCCTTTCTCCCTCTCATTCCCACTTTCCCCTTTCCCCTTTCCCCTTTCTTCTTTTCCCTTTCGTAAATATAAACAATATAAAATTTGAAAACGCGTCGAATATTCAATAATTTATATCTTTTAAAACTCATGATGACTCTTTATGAAAAATGTCAAAGTTTTGACATCAAAGTTTCACTTCCGCTGTGGGGCCTTAGTTCCACACACTGTTTTTTGTAAATATTTGTAATTTTCGAGAAATGATTTTGAAAATCTGCCTGCAAGCTAGCAAGTCCTATCAAAAAATTACTTTAAGAGACTTTTGTAAGCCGTAGTACTTTTTAAAAGCTATTATAATTGTTCATAAAAAACTTTTTTTTTCATATTTTGCGTTGCTTGGTTGAAAATTAGGATTTTTAATTTTTGCATAATATTTTTGATGAATGAAACCACTTTTTCTTTTTATGATTTCTCGTTTCATTCTTTCCCTTTCCCTTTCGATTTTTCCATTTCCCCTTTTCTCCTTTCACCTTACCCTTCTCCTTTCAGCTTTTTTCCTTTCTATTTTCCCCTTTTTACATTTTCTCTTTTTCTCTTCCCCTTTCCCTTTTCCCCTTTCGTAAATATAAATAGTAAAAAACTTGAAAACGCCCTGAATATTTAATCATTTATACCTTTAAAAACCCATGATGATTCTTCACGAAAAATTTCAAAGATAATCCATCAAAGTTCAACTTCTGCCGTGTGGCCTCACTGCCACGTACTGTTTTTTGTAACTATTCAACTATAAAAACTTGTTTTCTGTATTTTAAATCATTTGGTTCCAAATTTTATTTTTTGGTAAATTAATCCAAAATATCAAGTCTTATCAAAAAATGATTGAGAGAAAAATTACTAGACTTTTGAAAAGCTACAATTCTTTTTCTTAACTTTTTTACCTATTTGTTGTTTCCTTTTCCCCCTTTTTACTTTCCCTTTTCTATTTTTCCGTTTCCTTTCTTCTCTTTTCCCCTTTTCTCCTTCTTCCTTTTTTTATTTTTCCTTTTCTTTTACCCCTTTTTTCCCATTTTCTCCTTTCCTTTTTCGCGTTCACTCCTTTTCAGTTTTCCCTTTTCCTTTTCCTCTCCCCGTTTTTATTTTCTCCGTCTATCCTCTTTCTTTCACCCTGTTCCTTTTTTTCCCTTCTCCTTTTCCGCTTTGCATTTTTCCTTTTCCACTTTTCCTTTTTTTCTTTTCTTTTCCCCCTTACCCTTTACACTTTTTCTTTCCACTTTTCCTTTTATAATTTCCCTAATCCCATTTTCTTTTCCCTTTTGTCCCTTTCCCTTCAACTTTTCCATTTTACCACTTCCCTCTTTCTTCTTTTCCCTTCCCGTTTTACAATCTCCCCTTTCTCCTTTCTTTTTTCCCTTTTTCCACTTTCCCTCTTCCATTTTTTTATTTCTCCTTTCTCTTTTCCCCTTCTCATTCTCCCTTCCCCCTTATCTGCTGTTGTTTGACTTAAAATTAAAATTTTCGTTTTATTCATTTTCGACGCATAAAACAAAAACGACAAGTCTTATCAAAAAATGAGGGTGAGAGGAAACGAGAGAAGGAGAAGTAAGAGGAGTGGGAAAATTAGGTGAGAAAAAATAGGAAAAGTAGGGTCAATGAGGGGAGGAAAAGTAGGCGAATCGTGTGAAAATAAGGAGATGTAAGGTTGGGGAAGTGAGTAGAAAACAAGTGAGGGAAAGTCGTGAAAGTGAAAGGAAATGAATGGAGGGGACGTGGGCGAAGTGAGAGGAAATCAGAGGTGGGTAAGTGAGGGGTAAGGAGGGGAGAAGGAGTGGAAAAAATGAGCGGGAATGTACGAAGGCAAAGTGGGAAAGTAGAAGAAATAAAAGAGGGAATGAGGGAAAATGAGCGTAAGGAATGTAAGTGAAGTGACGAGAAATGTAAGGGGAGGGAAGTAAGAAAGGGGAAGTGAGGGATGTGAAAGGAAATTACGAGTGAAGGAGTAAGCGGAAATGAAAAAAATCATAAGTGAGAGAAAGTAGGGGAAGCAAAATAAAATAAGTGTAAGGAAAGTAGGTTAAGTGATAAAAAAAATAAGAGAAGGGAAATTGTGAAAAGTGAGGTAAAGTGAAGGTGGTAATTGAAAATAAATAAAGGAAAAGTAGGAAGATGAGGGAAAAAGGGAGAGGAAATGAGTGTAGGGGAAGTAAAAGATGTGAAGAAAAATAAGAGAAGTTGCAGTGTAATTATATAATAAATTTATTTATAAAAATTTGTTTAGATACAATATTGATTATTCATACTTCTTTAGTACATATGCATTCATTCTGATCGATTCTCAATTTGCGCAATTTAGTTTTTGCAAGATAAAAAATGATTTCAATAAATAAAAAGTAAATTAGTAAAATAATAATAAATGATACGTTTAAAAAAATTTTTGAGGGCATAATTAAATCAACTTTGTTTTTTCAAACATTTTCAAATCAGATAAAAATTGTGACATGCAAATTTTCTTGAATGCACTGCTTTGAATTTTTGACATACCAATTTTTCCATCTTTCTTATTTAGGATTTTGTCAACATCTTTTCTTGTTTGCTGTTTTTGTAACGTGAATGTAAAATTAACATATTTTTAAATATCAGAAGAAAATTGCTTTCAAAATTTTGCATAAGTCTGAGACCTATTTTTATGCGAAAATGTACCTCGCATTTACAACATAGTTTGAAACGGAATAATTAATTATTGTTACTTAAATTACTTTATTTTTTTTATTGCGTTTTGTAACATGGAAAAAGTTTTACAGCAAAACTCAACGCCAAATCTATTTTTAATTTTAAAAAAATTTGCCTCAGCCCGGATTTGAACCGAGAACGTCACCATAGATGAGTGGAGAGTCAACCAATTACACCACCGAGACCTGAGCAGATCTGTTCTTGTTTTTTTCTTTCTGATCAAAGTGAGTTTAATTTTAATAATTTTTTTTATGCAAATTGAAAATTCGAACGTCAACATGCTTTTAAATTGTAATAAAATTTTCCAAAAAATTAAATAACTTAAACTCAAGTTGTTTAAAAAGGGTAAAATGGCCACAGTGGAGAAATACATATAATATTCTTCTATAAAATTAGCTTTGGAAAACAAGAACAGTTCTGCTAAGGCTTCTATGACGTAATTATTTAACGCCTTACTCATGTATAGTGGCGTGTCTGGTTCAAATCCGGTCTAAGGCAGATTTTTTTTTGTTCTTTCAAGAATTATCTGTACAAACTAATCATTAAACGTCGAATTTTATTTGATTAAATCATTTTTAGGCAATTTTTATGATATAAATTATCATTATAGAATCACAAAAATATTTCTAAATTTTTTATTCATATTCCTCGCAGAATCATTTTAAACATCACAAAAAATTATGCAGAATAGCATCTTATAATAACACGTCGTTATTCAATTCGAGATAAAAATTTCACACGAATTGGTACAGCAGGTCTGATGACGATATCGGCAATAAAATTAATTTCTCGAGAGTGGTCAACAGCTTGAAAATTAAAATTGTGTAGCAAATGGGCCATCAGTGCTTTCAGTTCCAACATGGCAAATTTCTGACCTAAAATTAAAATTGTTGCAAATTAATCTGCCTAATCAAAATCAATATAGTGATAAAAAAAATTATTTTACGTTTGAAATTTTTGAGGTTAAGGCCATTCAATACTTACCCGATTCCTACCTTACCGAGATTTTTTTGCAGAAACTAACGTCTACATGTATTGTGATAGCGAGTTGAAAATTTTAAATTTTTAATAAAAAGCAATAAGGAAAGTTTTCATGGTTTTAAATTTTTCAAAATAAAAAAAAACTAAAATTTTACCAAATTAATTTTTTTATTTTAATTCTAAAAACTTAGGAACATGCAAATGTTTATTAGAGCCTTTTAATGAATTTTTCAATTCTTTAACTGGATATCTCAATTATAGTGAACGTAAATTGTTGCGACAAAATGTCGGTAAGGTAGAAAGCTGAAAGTTTGGAAAAATAAAGAAAAGGGACTACGAAACGTTGAAATACGTATACACTTTCACAATTTAAAAAAAAAAAATTTTAACATTTTTTTTTGTTTCTGTGAAAATTTATTACCACATAAACGTTTCTTAGTCCATTTTTCTTATTTTCTTAATCTTACGGCTCAATGGCTCACTTTGTATGAAATTGGTACGATCGAAAAAAATGTCGATAAACTAGGAATCGGGTTAGTATTACATAGTCCGTATCACATGTGACACGCATGTGACACTCATCTGATTCCTACTTTACCGACATTTTTTTATCTTATACCAATTTTAGAAAAAATAAGATAGTAAGTTGAAAGTTTGAGAAAATAAAGAAAAGAGACTAAGGAACGCCTAAATACTAATAAATTTGTACAATATAAAAAAATTAGAATTTTTTGAATTTTTTTTGCATTTATGAAAATTTTGTTACTACGTAAGCGTTCCTTAGTCTATTTTTTAATTTTCCCAAACTTTCATGTTAATGTCTCATTTCGCTTGGAATTAATGTGATCCAAAAAAATATAGACAAAGTAGGAATCGAGTTATTATAACATAGCATGTGACACTTATCCGCTTCCTACCTTACCGACATTTTTTTATCATATACCAATTACACAAAAAAGAAGATATCGAGTTGAAAGTTCAAGAAAATAATGAAAGGGAACCAAGGAACGCCTAAATACTAATAAATTTGTACAATATAAAAAAAATTAGAATTTTTCGAATTTTTTTTGTATCTGTGAAAATTTTGTTACTGCATAAGCGTTCCTTAGTCTATTTTTTTATTTTCACAAACTTTCAGCTCAATGTCTAATTTCGCGTGGGATCATTATGATCAGAAAAATGTCGATAAAGTAGGAAATCGAGTTATCATAACATAGCATGTGTCACATATGCCACGCATGTGACACTCATCCGATTTCTACTTTACCGACATTTTTTTTATCATATACCAATTTCACAAAAAAGAAGATATCGAGTTGAAAGTTTAAGAAAATAAAGAAAAACGACTAAGGAGCGCCTAAATACTAATAAATTTGTCCAATGTAAAAAAATAAGAATTTTTAAAATTTTTCCTGCGTCTGTGAAAAGTTTCTTACTACATAAGCGTTCCTTAGCCTATTTTTTTTTATTTTCCCAAACTTTTAGCTTAATGTCTTATTTCGCGTGGAATTAATATGATCCAAAAAAATGGCGATAAAGTAGGAATCGGGTTAGTGTGACACAGCTTTAAAATATCATTTTTTTTACCTATGCAATTGCGTGGTCCTCCACTGAAAGGTATGTAAGAGAAGGGATGTCGACCTTGAATTCTTTCTGTCAAAAATCGATCAGGATCAAATTTTTCTGGATCTGGCCAAAAATTTGGATCTCTATGAAGATCAAATATATGCAAATGTACACTTGTTCCGCCCGGAATTAAATAATTTGCTAAAAATTGAAAAAATACGGTATATTTATTATTATTAAAATAATTTAAATTTTATCTATGAATACAAATAAAAATAAAAAAAACAATTAACAGACTTCACAAACTATAATGCTATCAAAATAGGGAAAGTAGGGTAATTTTCAAAAAAAAAAGGGGAATAAATTCTATTAAATAAAATTAATGAATTTTTGATATAAACGATCATTTTCTATCAAGAAAAACATTTTTAATTTAATGCATCAATTGAGAAACAACTTGTTAAATTTTTAACTAAAAAAGATAAATTTTCATCCAAGAAAATTAATTTTCTTCAGAAAATTTTTTTTAGCAAAATTCATGAATTTTTAACTAAAAAAGATAAGTTTTCAACAAAAAATGCAATATTTATATCTTCACATATGAAAA
>JAUELO010000015.1:1437577-1449840 GCA_032357855.1 Amphibolips quercusostensackenii
GAATCCTGTAAATGTAAGCACAACCTCGAATTAAATAAAAATTTTTACTCCTATTATCCTAACACTCTTGTGCCTTTAACCACTTTTAAAATACAATACAAAATTTTACTTTATCAAGCAATCCCATGATTTGTTTACAAGAAAAAACTTAAATATTTCTTATACCTTCATAAACTTCTACGATCTTATTCAACACTTGACTCTTTTCCTAGCCCAACTTTTGTGTTTACGATTTAAAAATTAAAAATTTTCAATCGGCTGTCATTGCGTATCCCACTGTTTTATCTCAATTAAAATTGTGACGTTCAAAGTTTAAATTTAACAATCTGAAATATTAAGGATTCAAGGCTTTCTATTTCAAATAATTAAGTTTAAAATTGTTTAGTTTTTTAATTTAATTTTTTTATTTCTTGGTCGCAATTTTTCATGGTCTGAAAAAGGAAAATTTTTTTAAAACAATTTTATTTTATTGAAACAGACAAAATTAATTACTTGGCTAAAAATTAATTTTTTCTGGTTAAAAATTCGTCATTGTAATTCAAAAACCTTTTTTTTTTTTTGGTGAAAATGAAACTATTTGATTGGACATACGTTTTTAATTAGTTGAACATTAACTTTTCAAACAAAAATTAAATATTTCATTTTTGGTTAAAAATGTATCTTTTTTGATGGAAATTCATGTAGTTGTATGAAAATTAATTTCTATGGTTAAAAATTTTTTAATATTTATCATTTATTTATTAAGTTATTTTTAACATTTTCAACAAACATTTTTACATGTGATTCTAATTTGAAAAACTCAATCTTTTATACCTGAAGAATTTTCTAAATTTAATTATTCAATAAATAATAATTCAGTAAATTAAACTCTTTTGATTTTAAAGTATTTTAACTTAAAATTTGTATTTATCCCATAAAGTTATTAATTTCTTAATGAGTTTGATTTGAAATTATCTCGAGCTTAAGAAGTTTAATATTATATTTTAAGTTTTTTTTTTATTGATAAAGGAAAATTTTTTTATTTTAAACATTTTTATTCAGTTGGAAGGAAGAACATTTTTTTTTAATTGGAGAAAGGAGCTTAAAAATTTTTTTAAGCATTTAGATTAATATTTTAAGTCTCTCCTGGAATAGTTGGAAAATGGCTCTTGACTCCTTATGCTGTCCAGCCTTCAAATATTAAAATAGGATACAAAATTTAATGCAGAATTTTTTTATATTTCAGAAACAAACCAGTTATGTTTATTGCCCCGACTGTGATAAAGCTTGGCCTGGTTGGGAATACAACGAATACAAACTTCATCCTAATCATTCCGGAAAATCGATTGATTTTCCGGGCGTTTATATTCAGGTATTAATAATTTAATAGTATGTATTTAAATGATAAATTGCTTTTTTTAAGTGGTCTATCTTGAAGATTCACAATTGTCGATTCTTTAATTTTAAACTCTTCAATTATTTTCCCACGCCTTTTTTTATTTTCTCACACTTTTTGTAATTTCCTATTATCCTCCTATTTTTCAAGGCTGTTTCATATTTTCCCACCCCCTTGCTATTTTCCGAAGCTTGTTCGTATTTTCTCACGACCCTTCCTATTTTCCCACGCCCCTTTCTATTTTCCAATGCTATATCATATTTTCTCACACGGAATTGTTTTAATTTTAAAGATTTAAAATTTAAATTTCTTCAATATAACGAATTGTAGTTTTCAGCTCTTAAATTATTTTCCCACGCCCCTTCCTATTTTCCCACACTTTTATATTTTCCCGCGTCCCTCCTATTTTTTTAAGGTATTTCATATTTTTCCACGCCCTTTGCTATCTTTCAAAACTTCTTCGTATTTTCCCTTGCTTTATCGTATTTTCCCAGGTTTCAAAAAATATTTTCAAATGCTCTTTTCATATTTTCTCACGCCTCTTTTTATTTTACTATGCTATTTCATATTTTTCCACATTGAATGGTTTAATTTTGATGATCTACACTTAAAATTTTTCCAATTTAACAAATTGCAATTTTCAACTTTTTTATTATTTTCCCACGCCCTTTCATATTTTCCCACTTTTTCATATTTTCTGCGTCCCGCCTATTTTTCAAGGCTATTTCATATTTTCTCACGCCCCTTGCCATTTCTCTAAACTTCTTCGTATTTTTTCACGCTTTATCGTATTTTCCCAGGTTTTTAAAATCTTTTCCCACGCTCTTTTTATACTTTACCACGCCCCTTCCTATTTTCTTACGCTATTTCATATTTTTTCACATGGAATGGTGTTATTTTGAAGATCTACACTTGAAATTTTTTCAGTTTAACGAATTGCAATTTTCAATTCTTTAATTATTTTCCCACGAGCCTTCCTATTTTCCCACACTTTTATATTTTTTGCGACCCTCCTATTTTTCAAAGCTATTTCAAATTTCCCACGCGCCTTGCTATTTTCTGAAACTTTTTCGTATTTTTTTACGCTTTATCGTATTTTCACAGGTTTTTCAAATCTTTTTCTGAGCTAAATTCATACTTTCCAACGCCCCTGCCTATTTTCCCACGCTATTTCATATTTTTTCACATGGAATGGTTTAATTTTGAAGATCTACTCTTTAAATTTCTTCAATTTAATTAATTGCAAGTCCTTTCCTGTTTTCCCATACTTTCATGTTCTCCCGTTTTCCCATACTTTCATGTTTTCCCGCACCCCTTTTAGTTTTTAAGGCTATTTCATATTTCGCCATTCCCCTTGATATTTCCTGAAGTTTCTTCGTAATTACTCACGACCTGTCCTATTTTCCCACGTTTCATCATATTTTCCCACGCCCCTTCCTATTCTCCCTCGCTATTATATATTTTTTCACGCCCCTTCGTTTTGTCTCACGCTATTTTTTCATTTCCCTGTGCTCCTTCCTATTTTCCTACGTTTTTTCGTATTTTCCCACACCTCTTCCTATTCTCCCACACTTTTTTGTATTTATCACGCTTTTTCATATTTTTCCACGCCCTTTTTATTTTTCTACGCTTTTTAAACATTTTTCCAAGCTTTTTCATATTTTTCTACGCTTGTATATTTTCCCATGCTTTTTTATATTTCCCTACGCCCATTCATTTTCATTTCCTCACGCTATTTTATATTTTTTCACATCCCTTCCTATTTTCCCACGCTTTTTTTAAATTTTCCAAGCGCCTTACTATTTTCCAATGATTTTTTATATTTTTTCACGCTATTTCATGTATTCCCACGGCCCCTCCTAGATAAATAGATAAACGTTTTTTTTCGGCCTGCTAGCCTTAGAAAATTAACATGCTTACTCTTCCATTTTTTTTACAGAATTTTCTTAACAAATAACCTTAAAAATTAGCATTCATCGACAACCCGACCTTTCTTTTTTTTAATGCTTTTTTCATATTTTTTCAAAGACCCATCCCATATTCCCACACTTTTTTATATTTCCCCATTCTTTTTTCATATTTTTTCTTGACCCCTTCTATTGTTCTATCGCTTTTTCCTTATTTTCCCACGCTCACTAATATTTTTTAACGCCCATTCATATTTCTCCATGCCTATTATCATTTTTTCACGCACCCTGCTATTTCCTAACGCTTTTCCCAAATTATTTCAAACCCGTTCCTATTTTTAAACGCTTTTTCATATTTTCTTACGCATTTTTCACTTTTTTCCATACCCTTTCCTATTTTTCAACATTTTAAAAAATATTTTACATATTAAAACTATTTTAAAAATATTCTTACGCTTATTCATATTTTTTCGCTTTGAAATGTTTTCCCAGGCCCACTTTTATTTTTCAACTTTTTTTAAATATTTTTCCAAGCTATTTAATATTAATCTGTGCCCCTTTCTGTTGTACCTGGCTATTTTATATTTTTTCATGCCCGTTCCTATTTTCCCACGCTGTTTCTTATTTTTGCATGCTCCTTCCTATTTTCCTACGCTTTTTCATATTTCTTTATCCCAATTCCTATTCTTCCACACTTTTATATATTTTTCCACTCTTTTTCATATTTTTCCACGCTATTTCATATTTTTACGCTACTTCCTATTTTCACACGCTATCTCATATATTCCCATGCCCCTTTCAATTTTTCACGCTTTTTTCATATTTTTTCAAGCCCCTTCTTACTTTTCCACACTATATTTTCCCATGCTTTTTTATATTTTCCATGTTTTTTTCATATTTTTTCATGCTTACTATTTTTCATCGCCATTTCGTATTTTCCCACGCCCTCTTCTATTTTCCAAAGCTTTTTTTTCTATTTTTCTACCGTATATCGTATTTTTCTACGCCTCTTCCTATTTCCTCACCGTGCTTCATATATTTCCACACCCCTGACTACTTTCCTATGCTTTTTTCAATGTTTATCTGAGCCTTTTTCTATTTTTCAACGCTTTTTTATATTTCCTTTAGCTTTTTTCATATTTTTTCAAGCCCCTTTCTATTTTTCAACACTTTTTAAATATTTTTCCCTGTTTTTTTTAAATATTTTTCCCTGTTTTTTTTTAAATATTTTTCCACGCCCTCTTCTATTTTCCAACCCTTTTTAAAAATTTGTTTACGATATATCATATTTTTTCACGCCTCTTCCTATTTTCCCACCGTGTTTTATATATTCTCACGCCCCTTACTATTTTCCATTGCTTTTTTAATGTTTTCCTAAGCCCCTTCTTATTTTTCAACGCCTTTTTATATTTCTCCAAGCTTTCTTCATATTTTGCCAAGCCCCTTTCTATTTTTTAACACTTTTTTATATTTTCTATGTTTTTTTCATATTTTTCTATGCCCCCTTCTATTTCCCATCGCTATTTCATATTTTTCCACGCTCTTTTTGTATTTTTCGAAGCCCCCTTCTACTTTGCCACACTTTTGTATATTTGCATGCCATTTTTTTCATATGTTTCCACATCCTGTTCTGTTTCCTATCGCTCATTAATATTTTTCAACGCCCCCTATCATTAATTCATCGTTTTCTCATATTTTCTCACACTTTTTTGTATTTCTCCACTCCCCTTTCTATTCTCCCATACTTTTTTATATTTTTTCACTCTTTCATTTTTTTATGCTATTTCATATTTTTACGCTACTTCCTATTTTCACACGCTATTTCACATATTCCCATGCCCCTTCCTATTTTCCCACACTATTATATTTGCCCATGCTTTTTCATATTTCTCCTCTCTTTTCATTTTTTATACGCCTCCTTCTATTTTTTTATCGCTATTTCTTATTTCCCACGCCCCCTTCTATTTTCCAATGCTTTTTTATATTTTTCTACTATATTTCATATTTTTCCACGCCTCTTCCTATTTTCCCATCGTGTTTTATATATTCCAACGTTCCTTACTATTTTTCGATGCTTTTTCATTCTTTTCTTAAGCCCCTTCCTATTTTTTAACGCTTTTTTATATTTCCCCAAGCTTTTATATTTTTTTAAGCCCTTTTCTATTTTCCAACACTTTTTTTATATTTTACCATGTTTTCTTCATATTTCTCCATGCCCCCTTCGATTTACTATCGCTATTTCATATTTTCTCACGCTCTTTTCGCATTTTTCGAAGCTTCTTTCTACTTTTCTACACTTTTGTTTATTCCCATGCTTTTCATATTTTCCCATGCTTTTTTCATATTTCCCTCTGCTTTTTTCATATTCTTACGCCTTCTTCTATTTTTCATCGCTATTTCATATTTTCCCACGCCCCCTTTTATTTTGAAACGCTTTTTCATATTTTTCTACGATATTTCATATTTTTCCACGCTTTTTCCTATTTTCCCACCGTGTTTCATATATTCCCACGCCCCTTACTATTTTTCGATCTTTTTTTAATGTTTTCCTAAGCCCCTTCTTATTTTTCAACGCTTTTTTATATTTCTCCAAGATTTGTTCATATTTTTTGAAGCTTTTTTTTATTTTCCAACACTTTTATATTTTACCATGTTTTGTTCATATTTTTCCATGCGCTCTTCTATTTTCTATTGCTATTTCATATTTTCTCACGCTCTTTTCGTATTTTTTAAGGCCCCTTTCTACTTTTCCACACTTTTGTTTATTCCCATGCTTTTCATATTTTCCCATGCTTTTTTCATATTTCCCCCTGCTTTTTTCATATTTTTACGCCTTCTATTTTTTATCGCTATTTCATATTTTCCCACGCCCCCTTCTATTTTGCAACGCTTTTTCATATTTTTCCACGCCTTTTCCTATTTTTCCACCGTGTTTCATATATTCCCACGCTCCTTACAATTTTCCGATGCTTTTTTAATGTTTGGCTAAGCCCCTTCCTATTTTTTTAACCCTTTTTTTATATTTCCCCAAGCTTTTTTCATATTTTTCCAAGCCCCTTTCTATTTTCAACACTTTTATATTTTACCATGTTTTCTTTATATTTTTCCATGACCTTTTCTATTTCCTATCGCTATTTCATATTTTCTCATGCTCTTTCCGTATTTTTTGAAGCCCCTTTCTACTTTTCCACACTTTTCTTTATTCCAATGCTTTTTTTCATATGTTTCCACATCCTCTTCTGTTTTGCATCGCTCATTATTATTTTCCAACGCCCCTCCTATTTTCGAACTATTTTTTTTATATTTTCCCAAACTATTTCATATTTTTCCATGCACTTTTCTATTTTCCTAATCTATTTCATATTTTTCTAAACTTCTGCCCATATTCCCACACTGTTTTATATTTTCCCATTCTTTTTTCATATTTTTTCTTGACCCCTTCTATTGTTCCATCGCTTTTTTCTTATTTTTCCACGCTTTTTCATATTTTTCAACGCTCATTTATATTTCTCCACGCATATTAATATTTTTCCACGCACCCTGCTATTTTCCAACGCTTTTTCAAATTTATTCCAAGCCCCTTACTATTTTTAAACGCATTTTCATATTTTATCACGCATTCTTCACATTTTATCATACCATTTCCTATTTTTCAGCCTTTTTTTATATTTCCCCATGCTTTTTCATATTTTTACACGCTCCCTTCTATTTTCTACTGCTTTTTTTTATATTTTTTTTACGCTAATTTTTTTTTCTACGCTTTTAAATATTTTCCCACGCCCACTACTATTTTTTAACGTTTTTTCATATTTTCCCAAGCTTTTTCATATTTTTCTATGACCCTTTCTGTTTTACCACGCTATTTCATATTTTTCTACGCCCCTTCCTATTTTCTCGCGCTGTTTCTTATTTTTGCATGCTCCTTTCTATTTTCCTACGCTCTTATATTTCTTCACTCCACTAACTATTTTCAGACACTTTTTTATATTTTCCCACTCTTTTTTATATTTTTTCGCTTTATTTCATATTTTTTAATGCCCCTTACTGTTTTACTACACTATTTCATATTTTTCCACGCCCCTTCCTATTTTCTCACGCTGTTCCTTATTTTTGTATGCTCCTTTCTATTTTCGCATGCTATTTCTTATTTTCTCATGCTCCTTCCTATTTATGCTTTTTCATATTTCTCCACTATCTTTCCTATTATTCGACACTTGTTTATATTTTCCCACGCTTTTTCATATTTTTACGCCTTCTATTTTTTATCGCTATTTCATATTTTCCTACGCCCCCTTTTATTTTCCAACGCTTGTTCATATTTTTCTACGATATTTCATATTTTTTCACGCCTTTTCCTATTTTCCCACCGTTTTTCATATATTCCCACGCCCCTTACTATTTTTCGATGCTTTTTTTAAGTTTTCCTAAGCCCCTTCTTATTTTTCAACGCTTTTTTATATTTCTCCAAGATTTATTCATATTTTTCCAAGCCCTTTTCTATTTTCCAATACTTTTTCATATTTTGCCATGTTTTCTTCATATTTCTTCATTACCCGTTTCTACTTTTAGACACTTGTATATTCCCATGCTTTTTTTATATGTTTCCACATCCTCTTCTATTTTCCATCGCTTATTAATATTTTCCAACGCCCCTATTATTTTCGAACGTTTTTTCATATTCTCCCAAGCTATTTCATATTTTTTTATGCCTCTTCCTGTTTCACCACGCCATTTTATATTTTTCCACGACCCTTTCTATTTTCTCACGCTGCTTCTTATTTTTGTATGCTGATTTCTATTTTTTCATGCTATTTCTTATTTTCATATGCTCCTTTCTTTTTTCCTACTCTTTTTCATATTTCTCCACTACCCTACCTATTCTTCCACACTTTTTTATATTTTCCCACTCTTTTTCATATTTTTCTGCGCTATTTTATATTTTTTATGCCCCTTCCTATTTTCCCACGCTGTTCCTTATTTTTGTATGCTTCTTTCTATTTTCCCATGCTATTTCTTATTTTTTCATGCTCCTTCCTGTTTTCTTATGCTTTTTTATTTTTTTACACTCCCTTTCCTATTTTCCCACACTTTTTTATATTTTCCAACTTTTTTCATATTTTTAAGCTACTTCCTATTTTTACACGCTATTTCATATATTTCCATGCCCCTTTCTATTTTTCTACGATTTTTCGAAGCCCCTACTTATTTTATTACACTTTTATATTTTCCCATGCTTTTTCATATTTTCCCATGCTTTTTTTATATTTCCCCATGCTTTATTCATATTTTTACGCCTTCTATTTTTCATCGCTATTTCATATTTTCCCACGCCCCATTCTATTTTCTAACGCTTTTTCATATTTATCCACGATATTCCATATTTTTTCACGCCTATTCCTATTCTTCCACCGTGTTTCATGTATTCCTACGCCCTTTACTATTTTTCGTTGCTTTTTTAATGTTTTCTTGAGCCCCTTTTTATTTTTTGATGCTTTTTTATATTTCCTTAAACTTTTTCAATATTTTTCTAAGCCCCTTTCTATTTTCCAACACTTTTTTATATTTTCCAATGTTTTTTTTTCATATTTTTCCATGCCTCTTTCTACTTTTTCACACTTTTGTATATTCCCATGCTTTTTTTCATACGTTTACACATCCTCTTCTATTTTGCATCGCTCATTAATATTTTCCAACGCCCTCTCCCATTTTCGAACATTTTCTTATATTTTTCCACACTATTTCATATTTTTCCATGCACCTTCCTATTTCCCGACGCTATTTTATATTTTTCCAAACACGTTCCTATTTTATTACACTTTTTTATATTCTCCCATGCTTTTTTTCATATTTTTCCACGCCCCCTTCTTTTTTCTATCGCCCCTTTTATTTTTCACTTCTTTAAGAAATTAAACTCTGATATAAATAAACTATTTTCCACTTTTTTAAAGAATTATTTTTTTGCCTGTTTTTAAGAATTTTGCCCCCTTTCCCCTTTTCTCTTTTTTTTGCTTAAATTTGTACTTAATTAAAAAACCAAATAAGAAATTTCAACTATTCTTGGTTAAAAGCTTATTTTTTTGGTTAAAAAACCTACCATTATATTTTTGGTTCGGAATCCATCTCGCTTGATTAAAAATTCTACTATTTACTTGTAAATTTAATTATTTTGTTAAAATGCAACTATTTTGTGAAAAATGTTTAAAAAAGTCATCTTTTTTGGTCAAAACTTCAACTACTTAATTGATAGTTGAACTACTTTATTAAAAATTAATTTTTGCGTGAAGATTTAACTATTTTGTCAGAATTTATTTTTTACTAGCAAATTAATTTTCTAAACTGAAAATGTAACTATTTTATTTTTGGCTGATAATTGATCGTTTTTAGTTAAAAAATTCAACTATTACATTTTTCGTTGAAAATTTATATTCTTTGGTTTCAATTGTTTTTGATTCAAAGCTGAAATCAGTTTTGGTTAAAATATCAACTATTCCATTTTTTTTTCTTGAGAATTTGTCTTTTTGTTTGAAAAGTTAACTACTTTGTTACAAATTAATTTTATTGGTTAAAGATTGTAATATTTTGTTGAAAATGTCTTTTTAGTTGCAAATTAATTTTCTTAACTGAGAATTTCACTTTTCCATTTTTGAATGAAAATTTATCGCTTTTACTTGAAAATTCAACTATTACATTTTTTGTGGAAAATTAATATTCTTCGGTTGAAGTTTCAACTAATTTTTAGAAAATTTGCTTTTTTTTGGTTGAATTCAACTATTTTCGATTTAACGTTAAAATCTTTTTTGGTTAAGATACTAACTATTTAATTTTTTTAAGAATTCTTTTTTGTTTGAAAATTCAACTACTTTGTTTAAAACTCAATGTGCTGGTTGAAGATTTATTACTATTTTTGTTAAAAATCCACTTCTTTTTGTTGAAAATTAACTTTTAAACTAAAAATTCAACTATTCTTCTTTTAGCCATGAAAATTAATTTTTTTATTAAAAATTCATCTCTTTGGTTGAAAAATAAACTATTTTGTTGTAAATTCGTTACATTTTTGGTTGAGAATTAATTTTTTCAACTGAAAATTAACCTGTTCCATTTTTAATTTATAATTAATCTTTTTTAGTTAGAAATTAATTTATTTAATTGGAAATTCGACATCTTTAGTAGAAAATTAATTTTATTGATTGAAAATTCAAATATTTGTTTAAAAATTAATTTTTTGCTGCTAAAAAATCATAATTTTAGTTGAAAATTCATATCTTAGGCTAAAAGATTAATTATTTTGTTGAAGAGTCAGTGTTTTTTTTTTTAAATTCATTTCTTTTGGTAGAAAATTTCACTTTTTTGTTGAAAATTCGTTTTTAAATGAAAAATTAATTTTTTTGAACTGAGAATCTAATTGTTTTATTTTATGTTGAGAATCCACTTTTTGTTCTGGAAATTCAAATATTTTGTAGAATATTGTTGTACTTTGATCAAAATTAATCTTTTTTTGGTATAAAATTAATTTTCTTGGTTAAAAATTTGTCTTTTTTGTATAAATTTAATCTTCTTGGTCTAAAATTTATGTTTTTTGTTGATAATTCATCTTTTTTTTTACAGAAATTAATCATCTTGGGTAAAAAATCCAATCTTTGTTTGAAAATTCAGTTCTTTTGTTGAATGTTAAACTCTTTTCTTAGGAATTAATTTTTTGTTGTTGTTGATGATTCATCATTTTGGTTAAAAATTCATCTCTGGTTGCAAATTTAACAATTTTGTTAAAAATTCGTTTTTTTTTTAATAAGAATTAATTTTTTTTACCTGAAGTTTGACTGTTCTATTTTTGGTTGAAAATTGACATTTAAAAAGTAAAATTGATATTTTCTGGTTGAGAATTGATGTATTTTGTTAAAAATTCGTCATTTTTGGTTGAAAATTAACTTTCTTGTTTGAAAATTCGTCCTTTTTGGTAAAAAATATAACTTCTTGGTAGGAAATTAATCTGTTTTGGTTGAGGATTCAACCATTTTGTTGATAATTCGACTTTTTTGGTTAAATTAAATTGTTTCTATTTAAAATAAAAAAATTTTGATGTTGAAGTGATAATTAATAAATTTTTGGTTCAGAATTTATTATTTTAAATTAACTATTTGATTTAAAATTGAACTGCTTTGTGAAAAATTCATTTTTTTTTTGCTTAAAGATTTAGGATTTTAGTTGAAAATTGAACTATTTGGTCGTAAATGAACTTTTTTTTGTTGAAAATTCGACAGTTTTATAGAAAATTCGTCTTTTTAACTTAAAAATTTAAGGATTTTTGGTTTAAAATTCAACTACTGTGGTAAAAAATTTAACTATTTCGTTAAAAATGAAACTATTAATTTAAAAAATTCAACTTTTTTGTTGAAAGTTCATCTTTTAGTTGAAAATTAGTTTTTTTTTGTTGAAAATGAATTTTTTGTCTTAAATTTTACTATTCTGTTTTTGGTTGGAAATTGATCTTTTTTAATTAAAAATTTAACACTTTAGTTGAATATTAAAATCTTTGCTTGAAAATTAATTTTTTTTCGTGAAGATTTATCATTTCAGGTAAGAATCAATCTCTTTGATTTGAAGTTTAACTATATAGCTAAGAATTCCTTTTTTGTTTTGGTTGAGAAATTATTTTTTTCACTGAAAATTTTCCAATATTATTTTTTGCTTAAAATTGATAATTAAAATAAAAAATTTATCTTTTTTGTGAAAATTCACGTCTTTTTTTGAAAATTCATTTTTTTCAGAAAATTAATCGTCTTGATTGAAAATTCATGCTTCTTGGTTCAAAATGCAACTGCTTGTTTGAAAATCAATGAATTTTTAACAAAAAAGAAAATAGTTAAATTTTCAGTTGAAAACAAAATTTTCAATAAAAAACAAATACAAATTTTCAACAAAATAATTTAGTTTTCAATCAGAGAGATGAATTTTCAACTAAAGTGACGAATTTAAAAAAAAAT
>JAUELO010000015.1:1455921-1491165 GCA_032357855.1 Amphibolips quercusostensackenii
TATATTTCCAAACTGAATAACTAACAGAAAATTGCGAACACTTTTTTCTACGTTTTTTTTTTTGAGGACTGAAGGTTAAAAAAATATCACTTTGTACATTTATTAATAATTTAATGCTCTTTATTTATAAAAAAAAAAAATTTAAATCGGTCATTAATTGAAGGCTGTAGATCTTTTTGGGTAGAATATTTTAATTTTGAACCACAGCGAACGGATCCAATTTTAAAGAAAAAAAAAAATTATTTTGTACTTTGTTTCATTACAGGTATTCTTGGGAACATGCAGTCCTGCGAGAAGATATAAATTCACGACGTGTGTGTCTCGCATATCGAGAATTAACCACTCCTTATCTTCCAAATGGATCACAGAGTCAGGAGGCAACAGAAATTCTCGAAAAGGCAACGAAATTTTGGTAAAAATTCTTAATGAAATCAAAATTAAATTAAATTTTATACTTCCTACATTAAAACTCACATAAATAAATGTTTCTTGTGCTAAACTTTAAATAAAGTTCTGCTTTAAGAAATAAAAAATTATTCTAAATTTTAATTAATGTGAGTTTCATTGTAAGCAGTAAACACTCAGAAAAAAGATTCTTTGATTTAAAGAAAAAAATTTATTGGTTTTGAGTACACAAATTTAGAAAATATTTTGGTCAAATCAAATAAATTATGTTTAAAACGGTTTCTCTGATTCGAAAGAAATATTTTTCTGAGTGTGTCCACCTAAAAGTCTAAATTATACAAATATAAATATGTAACATAAGTACTTATGTGTAAAACCGCTTACATATAGACAACAGTTTACTTTTCGTTACTAAATTCTATAAATTAATAGTATTTTTTTTTAAATTTAAGAGTTTTAAATTATGTTTGTGTTTTTCGTGAGAAATTGTTATTTTTAATTTTAAAAATTAGATTAAATGAAAGATTCATAACTTTTAACAATTTTAGGTTATATTAGTGTTTTACACCAAAAATTGTTATTTTGAAACAAAAATAATTACTGTTTGAACAAAATTTTCAATTTTCGAATAGTTTCAAGTTATTTTAACGTTTTTTTTTTTATAGAAAATCCGTCATTTTAAAGAAAAATCATTAGACTTTAAAGGTTAATAATTTTCATAAGATTTAGGTTACGTTAGCGTTTTACACATAAAATTGATATTTTAAAACTAAAATTATTATAATTTGAACAAGATTTATCATTTTCAACAGTTTTTGATTATGTTAGTATTTTTTGTCAGAAATTGGTATTTTCAACTTAAAAATATATATTTCAAAGAAGATTCACAGATTTTAAGAATGTTATGTTTTGTTATTGTTTTACTCCAAAAGCTGATATTTGAAAAAAATTATTATTATTTGAACAAGATTTAGAATCTTTCAACACTTTTATATTTCATTAGCGTTTTACACCAAAAATGTTTCTTTTTTAATTAAAAAAATCAGATCTTAAAGACCATTTTAAAACTTGTAAGATTTTAGGTTATGTTAGTGTTTTACACCAAAACTTGGTATTTTAAAACAAAAATCATTATAGTTTGAACAGAGAAATTTCTGAACAGCTTCAGGTTATATTAGCGTTTTTCATATAAAATCCGTTATTTTAAACAAAAATAATTAGATTTTAAAGGTTCATAATTTCTTAACAATTTAAGATTTCTTTAGCGTTTTACACCTAAAATTACACTTAATTTACACCTAATTTTTAAATTATTTTTGATTATGTTAGTATTTTGCGTCAGAAATTGGTTTTTCTAATTAAAAAAATATATTTCGTGAAAGATTTACAAATTTTAATAATGTTAGGTGATATTAGCGTTTCATTCTAAAATCTGGTATTTTAAAACGAAAATGATTATAATTTGAACAAGACTTAAAATCTTTCAACATTTTTGTATTTTTTTAGCGTTTTACAACAAAAATTGTTTTTTTTTTCAAATTAAAAAAATTAGATCTTAAAGAAGATTTGAAACTTGTAAGAATTTTAGGTTATGTTAGTGTTACACAACAATTTGGTATTAAAAAAAAAAAAATTATAGTTTGAAAAAATAAATTTCTGAACAGCTTCAGGTTATATTAACGTTTTTCATATAAAATCGGTTATTTTAAACAAAAATTATTAGATGTTTAAGGTTAATAATTTTTTAACAATTTTAGATTCTGTTAGCGTTTTACACCTAAAATTACACCTAATTTACACCTAATTTTTAAATAATTTTGAATTATGTTCGTATTTTGCGTCGGAAATTGGTATTTCTAATTTAAAAAAATATTTTCTAAAGAAGATTTACAAATTTTAAGAACGTTAGGTTATATTAGCGTTTTACTCCAAAAGCTGGCGTTTTAAAACGAAAATTATTATAATTTGAACAATATTCAGAATCTTTTAACAATTTTGAATTTTATCAGTGTTTCACACTAAAAATTGATTATTTTAATTCAAAAAATTAGATCTCAAACAAGATTGAAAACTTTTAAGAATTTCAGGTTATGTTAGTGTTTCACACTGAAAGCTGGTGTTTAAATCAAAAATTATTATAATTTGAACAAGATTTAGAACCTTTCAACAATTTTGGAGTGTTTTACACCAAAAATTGATTTTTTTTTTTAAAGAAAATATTAGATTTTAAAGAAGATTTAAAACTTGATGTATTTCAGTTTATGTTAGTGTTTTACACCAATAATGTTTATTTTAAAACAAAAATCATTAGAATTTGAACAGCTTTAGGTTACATTAACGTTTTTTTTACAGAATATTCGTCATTTTAAATAAAAATAATTGATTTTTAAAGGTTTATAATTGTAATCAATTTTAGGTTACGTTAGCGTTTTGCACCAAAAATTGATATTTTAAAACAAAAATCAGTATCATTTGAACAAGATTTATAATTTTTCAACAACTTTTAATTATGTTAGTATTTTTCTTTGGTAATCGGTATTTTTAATTTGAAAAATTAGATCTCAAAGAAGATTCACCAATTTTAGGAATTTCAGGTTGTGCTAGCGTTTTACTTCAAAAGCTAGTATAATAATATAATAATGATAATTCTACAATTTGAACAAGATTGAGAAGCTCTTAACAATATTGGATTTTGTTAGTGTTTTACACAACAAAATTTTTGTAATAAAAAAAATTAGATCTCAAGAAAGATTTAAAACTTTAAAGAATTTTACGTTATGTTAGTGTTTTACACCAAAAATTGGTATTTTCAAACAAAAATTATTTTTTAACAAAATTTGCAATTTTGAAACAGTTTCAGGTTATATGAACGTTTTTTTCTTTTACTGAAAATCTATCATTTTAAAGAAAAATCATTAGATTTTTAAGGTTCATCATTTTCATCAGTTTTAGGCTAGTTAGCGTTTTACGACTAAAACTGATATTTAAAACAAAAATCATTATAATTTCAACAAGATTAATAATTTTTTAACAATTTGGATTTGGGAAAGCCTTTTAACGGAAATTTGTATTTTTGATTTAAAAAATTAGATTTCAAAGAAGATTCACAAATTTTAAGAATTTTAGGTTATGTAAGCGTTTTACTCCAAAAGCTGCATTTTAAAACAAAAATGATTATAATTTGAACAAGATTTAGAATCTTTTTAAAATTTTTGTTTCTGTTAGTGTTTTACACCAAAATTTTTTTCAATTAAAAAAATTAGATCTTAAAGAAGGTTAAAACTTTTAAGAATTTCAGGTTATGTTAGTGTTTATATAAAATCGGTTATTGTAAACGGAAATGATCAAATTTTAAAGGTTTATAATTTTCTCACAATTTTAGGTCACGTTTGTGTTTTACATCTGGAATTGATATTTTAAAACAAAAGTCATTATAATTTCAACAAGATTAATAATTTTTTAACAGTTTTAGATTGGGATAGTTTTTTAGTTGATAATCGGTATTTTTAATTTGAAAAATTAGATTTCAAGGAAGGTTCACAAATTTTAAGAATTATAGGATATGTTTACGCTTTGCTCCAAAAGTTGGTATTTTAAAACTATAATAATTATAATTTGAACAAGATTTAGAATCACTTAACAATTTTAGTTTTTGTTAGTGTCTCACACTAAATTATTTTTTGTTTTAATTTAAAAAATTCGATCTCAAAGAAGATTTAAAACTTTTAACAAATTTAGGTTACGCTAGCGTTTTACACCTAAAATTGATATTTTCAAACAAAAATCATTAAAATTTGAACAAGATTTATAATTTTTCAACAAATTTTGATGACCTTAGTATTTTTAGTTTTAAAAATTAGAATTCAAAAAAGATTCACAAATTTTAAGAATTTTATGTTATGTTAGCGTTTTACTTCAAAAATTGATATTGTTAATCTAAAAAATTAGATTTGCAAGCAGATTTAGAACTTTTAGCCATTTTAGTTTATGTTAGTGTTTCACACCAAAAATTCGTATTTTAAAACAGAAGTCATTAAATTTGAAAGATTTACAATTGTAAACAATTTTCTGTTATGTTCTGTTATGTTGTGTTATGTTAGTGTTTTTCAATAGAAACTATTGGTATCTTACACAGAAAATTATTAGATTTTACAGAATATTTACAATTTTTAACAACTTTAGGTTATGTTGATGTGTTCCATCTAAAATAAATTACATAAAATAAAAAGTCATTCGATTTGAATCCAATGATTTTTGTTTAAAATAATAAAACTCACAAAAAAGATTTATAATTTTTCAACAATTTTAGGTTTCGTTAGCGTTTTACACCTAAAATTGATATTTTAAAACAAAAATCATTATAATTTGAACAAGATTTATAATTTTTCAACAGTTTTTTATTATTAATATATTTAATCGGAAATTGGTATTTTTAATTGAAGAAATTAGATTTTGAAGATGATTAAAATTCTCTAACCATCTTAGGTTATGTTAGCGTTTTACTCAAAAAGCTGCTAAAAAAAATTATAGTTTGAACAAGATTTAGAATCCTTTAACAGTTTCTGATTGTGTTGGTGTTTTACACCAAAAATTGATATTTTTAATTTAAAAAATTAGATTTTAAAGAAGATTTAAAACTTTTAACTACTATAGGTTATGTTCGTGTTTTACATCAAAAATTGGTATTTTAAAACAAAAATTATCAGATTTTTAAGATTTACAATTCTGAACAATTTATTGTTATGTTATTTCAGTATTTTTCAACGGAAACTATTGGTATTTTTTATAAAAAAACTATTAGATTTTAAAGAATATTTACAACTTTTCAACAAGTTTAGGTTATGTTGGTGTGTTTCATCTATAATAAATTAAAATAAAAAATCATTTGATTTGAATTCAATAATTTTTCTTCCAAATAATAATTTAAAAAAAAAGATTAATAACTTCAACAATTTTAGGTTACGTGGGCGTTTTACCTAGAAAAATGGTATTTTCAAATAAAAGTCATTGTAATTTCAGCAGAATTCAAAATCTTAACAATTTTGAATTATGTTAGTTTTTTGTTGTCTAAAAGTGCTATTTTTATTATAAAATTCATTATATTTTAAGAATTTCAAAGAAGATTTAAAACTTTTGACCATTTAAGGTTATGTTAGAGCTTTACAATAAAAATTGATCTTAAAAAAAAAAAAATCATTGTAGTTAACAGTTTGTTATGTTAGTGTTTTTTGACTGAAATTATTAATATTTTTATTTTAAAATTGTCAGATTTTAAAGGATATTTACAAATTTTGAACAATTTTAGGTGATGTTGGTGTGTTTCACCTAAAAATCACTCGACTTAAATCTAATGATGTTTGTTAAAAATAACAAAATTCACAAAAAATATTAATAATTTCTCAACAATTGTAGGTTACGTTGTTGTTTTACAACGAAGATTTTTTTTAAAGAAAATTATATTTTAAAGAAGATTCACAACTTTGCCACTATTTTAGGTTATGTTATCATTCTTCGTCAGAAATCGGTGATTTTCAACAAAAAGCATTTAAAAAAAGATTTACCATCTTAAATAACTATTTCTTATGTTAGTGTTTTTCGTCTAAAATGTATATTTTTACTATAAAAATTATATTTCAAAGAATATTTACAATATTTGAACAGTAATAGGTTATGTTAATATGTTTCGTCGGAAATAGGTTTTTTTTTTTAATCAAAAATGCAACGGGTTGATTGTTTATATATTATTCAAAAAAATTATTTATAACAATTCTGAAGTTAATAACTATTTTATATTTTGATTTAAAAATTGTGTGAGATAAAAAAAAATCGCCCGCGCAGCGCGCGTTTTTGTCTTCCACTTTCTTGAAAAATTGTTTTCCCACCTTCCTTTGGCATTTGTTAAAAATTTTTTCGTGGAAATTTTTGGGCTTAGGACTTTGTGTTGTATTTTAGTGGATGATCGGAATTTTGGGTGTAAACTACAGGAAATGAGATGACGGGATCGGTTTTTCCGATCGGGAAATATCCATTAACGAGGCTTTCCCGCATTTCCCATTGTCGTCTTGTTCTCTCTATTTTCTGTCTTCGTATTGCTCGACCCAACATACAGGCAAACATTATTCCAGCCAACTGAAAATTATAATAAAAAAATATTAATTTACTAATTTATTATTTTAAAAATAGTTTACTTTTTTATTTTTTTAAATTTTGAGTTAAAAATTTTTTTTTTAATTAGGAGGCTCGTAAATAATCTTATTTTACCGAATTGCCATTTTGCATAAATTTTTTTGTTTTTTATTTTACCAAATACCCACATGGCATAATTTATATTTTTCCTGGTTTTATTTTATATCATTTTTATTCTCCGGAAATAATATTTTATAACATTTTAATTTTACCTAATCGACATTTTGCATTATTTGTATTTTTCTGAATTATTTTTTATATTGTTTATTTTCCGGAAGAACCATATTCCATAATTTCTATTTTTGCGAAATACTATTTTGCATAGTTTTTATTTGACCGAATTGCCATTTTACATCATTCTTTACATTTCCGAGTTTCTATTTTGCATAATTTTTATTTTTCTGAAGTACTATTTTACATTATTTTTATTTTACGGAATCTTTATTTTACATTATTTTAATTCTTTGGAGGTACTATTTTACATCACATTTATTTTGCCAAATCACTATTTCACCTAATTTTTATACTTCCGAGTTTCTGTTTTACATAAACTTTATTCTTCCGAACTACTATTTTACATCATTTTGACTTTACCTAACTGCCATTTTACATCATTTCTATTTTTCCGAAATATTATTTTATACCGTTTTTATTTAACGGAATAACTATCCTATATCATTTTTATTATTCGGAAGTACTATTTTACATAACTTTTATTTTGCCAGATCACTATTTAATCTAATTACATATTTCCGAGTTTCTATTTTACATCAATTTTATTCTTCTGAAGTACTATTTTACATAATTTTTATTGTACAGAAATACTATATTACATCATTTTTATTTTACTGAGTCACTATCTTACATCATTTTTACTGTACCTAACTGTTATTTTACATCATTTTCATTTTTATGAGCTATCATTAGATCATTTTTATTTTTATGAGCTATCATTAGATCATTTTTATTTTTCTGAAATATTATTTTACGCAATTTTTATTTTACGGAATCACTATTTTACGTGATTTTTATTATTAATTTGGAAGTACTATTTTATATCACTTTCATTTTACCAAATCACTATTTGATATAATTTTTATTTTACGGAGTCTTCATATGCCATAATTGTTTTTTTGAAAAACTAAAAATGATGTAAAATGGCGATTTTGTAAAACGAAAATTATACAAAATAGTATTTCGAAATAATAAAAAATATGTAAAATGAAAGCTCGGAAATAAATTATACAAAATACTGTTTCGGATGAATAAAATTGATTTTAAACGGCAATTACATATGTGAAATAAATTTGATGTAAAATAGTGATTTGGTCAATTAATAATAATGTAAAGTAGTACTTCTGTAGAACAAAAAATATGTAAAATAGTATTTCTGTAACATAAAAATTGTGTAAAATATTACTGCGGAAGAATAAAATATATGTAAAGTGTCATTTAGGTACAATAAAAATGATGTAAAATTGTGATTCGGTAAAATGAAAATAATGCAAAATAATATTTCTATAGTATAAAAATGATTAAAAATAGTATCTCGGTAAAATAAAAATGGTGCAAAATAGTACTTTGAAACAATAAAAAATATATAAAATGGAAGATCGGAAAAAATTATACTAAATAGTACTCGAATTTTGGTAAAATGAAAATGATTTCAAATAGTGATTCGGTAAAATCAAAAAATAGTCTTTCTGTAAAATAAAAATAATGTCAAATAGTGATTTGGCAAAATAAAAATAATGCAAAATGGTAATTTTTTTGAAATAAAAATGATGTAAAATAGTGATTCGGTAAAATAAAAAATAAAAATAAAAAACAGTATTTCTGTAGAATAAAAATAATGTAAAATAGTGATTTGGTAAAATAAAAATAATGTCAAATAGAATTTTGGTTCAATAAAAATGATTTCAAATAGTGGTTCGGTAAAATAAAAATAATGTAAAATAGCATTTCTGTAGAATAAAAATGTCAAATAATAATTCAGTAAAATAAAATTGATGTAAAATATTGATTCATTAATGTAAATGTAATGTAAAATAGTATTTATGTAGGATTAAAATGTTGTAAAATAGTGATTTGGTAAAATAAATTGATGTAAAGTAGTACTTCGGAAGAATAAAAATGGTGTAAAATAGTGATTTGGTAAAATAAAAATAATGTAAAATAGTATATTTGTCGAATGAAAATATTGTCAAATAGAATTTTGGTAAAATAAAAATAATTTCAAATAGTGATTCGGTAAAATAAACAAATTAAGTAAAAATAGTATTTCTGTAGAAAAAAAATAATGTCAAATAGTACTTCGGAAGAATAAAAATGATGTCAAATAGTGATTTGGTAAAATAAAAATAATGTCAAATAGAATTTTGGTAAAATAAAAATGATTTCAAATAGTGATTCGGTAAAATAATAATGTAAAATTGTATTTCTGTAGAATTAAAATTATGTCAAATAGTGATTTGGTAAAATAAAAATAATGTCAAATAGAATTTTAGTAAAATAAAAATGATTTCAAATAGTGATTCTGTAAAATAAAAAATAAAAATAAAAAACAGTATTTCTGTAGAATAAAAATGATGTCAAATAGTGATTTGGTAAAATAAAAATAATGAAAAATTGCAATTTTTGTGAAATAAAAATAATGTACAATAGTGATTCGGTACAATATAAATAATGTAAAATAGTATTTCTGTAGATTAAAATGATGTAAAATAGTGATTTGGTAAAATAAAAGTGATGTAAAATAGTACTTCGGAAGAATAAAATTGATGTAAAATAGTAATTTTGTAAAAATAATAAAAATAGTATATAAATAAAAATAGTAAAAATATTGTTAAATAGAATACTGGTAAAATAAAAATGATTTCAAATAGTTATTCGGTGAAATAAAAATAATGTAAAATGACAATTTTTGTGAAATAAAAATAATGTACAATAGTGATTCGGTACAATATTAATAATGTAAAATAGTATTTATGTAGATTAAAATTATGTAAAATAGTGATTTGGTAAAATAAAAGTGATGGAAAATAGTACTTTGGAAGAATAAAAATAATGTAAAATAGTAATTACGTAAAAATAATAAAAATAGTATATAAATAAAAATAGTAAAAATATTGTCAAATAGAATGTTGGTAAAATAAAAATGATTTTAAATAATGATTCTGTAAAATAAAAATAATGTAAAATGGCAATTTTTTTGAAATAAAAATAATGTAAAATAGTGATTTGGTACAATATTAATAATGTAAAATAGTATTTCTGTAGATCAAAATGTTGTAAAATAGTGATTTGGTAAAATAAAAGTGATGTAAAATAGTACTCCGGAAGAATAAAAATGATGTAAAATAGTAATTTCGTAAAAATAATAAAAATAGTATATAAATAAAAATAGTAAAAATATTTTTCAAATAGAATATTGGTAAAATAAAAATGATTTCAAATAGTGATTCGGTAAAATAAAAGTAATTTAAAATAGTATTTCTGTAGAATATAAATGATGTCAAATAGTGATTTGGTAAAATAAAAATTATGTAAAATGGAAATTTTTGTTAAATAAAAATTATGTGAAATAGTGATTCGGTAAAATAATAATAATGTAAAACAGTATTTTCGTAGCATTGAAATGATATCAAATAGTGATTTGGTAAAATACAAGTGATGTACAATATTACTTCGGAAGAGTAAAAGTGATGTAAAATAGTGATTTAGGTAAAATAAAAATAATGTAAAATAGTATTTTTGTTGAATGAAGATAAAATCAAATAGAATTTTGGCATAATAAAAATGATTTCACATAGTAAATCGGCAAAATAAAAATAACTTGGAATAGTATTTCTGTAGAATAAAAATGATGTCGAATAGTGATTTGGTTAAATAAAAATGATGCAAAATAGCAATTTTTGCGAAATAAAAATGATGGCAAATATTGATTTGGTAAAATAAATATGATGTGAAATAGTGATTCGGTAAAATAATAATGTAAAAAAGTATTTCTGTAAGATTGGAATGATGTCAAATAGTGATTTGGTAAAATAAAAGTGATGTAAAATAGTACTTCGGAAGAATAAAAGTGATGTAAAATAGTTATTCGGTAAAATAAAAATGATGTTAAATAGAGATTTGGTAAAATAAAAATGGTGTAAAATAGTATTTCGGGAGAATAAAAATAATGTAAAATAAAAATGATGTAAAATAGAGATTTGGTAAAATAAAAATGGTGTAAATAGTACTTCGGAAGAATAAAAATAATGCAAAAAAAGATGTAAAATAAAAATATGTAAAATAAAAATAATGTAAAATAGTATTTCTGTAGAAAAAAATGTCAAATAGTGATTTGGTAATATAAAAATGATGTGAAATGACAATTTTTGTGAAGTAAAAATGATGTAAAATTGTATTTTAGAAGAATAAGAATTATGTAAAAGGAACGGTCGGTAAAATAAAAATTATTCAAAATATTATTTCGGAAGAATAAAAATTATGTAAAATGGTAATTTAGTAAAACAAAAATGATATAAAATAGTATTTCAGAAGAATGAAAATGATATAAAATAGTATTTCGGAATAATGAATATTATGAGAAATGTCAATTCGGTAAAATAAAAATGATGCAAAATATTATTTCGGAAAAATACAAATTAGGGCACGGTCACTCGGTCAAGTAAAAATGATGAAAAATAGTAATTCGTTAAAATAAAATGCGTAAAATAGTATTTCGGAAGAATAAATATTATGTAAAACGTCAATTCGGAAAAATTAAAATTAGGTCAAATGGTTATTAGGTAAAATAAAAATGACTTCAAATGTTTATTTGATCAACCAAAAATAACGTCAAATGTTTATACTCTAAAATAAAAATGTTGTAAAATGTCAATTTGGTAAAAGAAAAATTATGTAAAATTGTATTACAGAAGATAAAAATTCGGTAAAATGGCTATTCGGTAAAATAAAATTAATGTAAAATAGTGACTCGTTAAAATAAAAATGATGTAAAATATTATTTTGGCAGAGTAAAGATGATGTAAAATAGGGATGCGGCCAAACGATTGTTAGTAAAATTAAGGAAAAAATAATTTTTTATAATAGAATTTAAATAGTAACCTGAATAAGTGCAATTAGTGTTGCTCCCGCTCCTAAGAAAAATGCACTGCGTTGAACAATAATAGAAAGACGGCCAATGCAACCATTTTCGTAAATTCCGACACAACTGTTCGCTTCTTCTTCGACATTGAATGCATCAGTTCTTGCACAACACGAATCAGGAACACTCATTCCGTTTTTGTTTTCTTTTAAAACACCAATCCAGTCGTCATTGCTGTTATATCCACAACAACCCAACTATAATTTTTAAAAATAAATTTAAAATTAAAAAATATAAATATATGAATTAAAAAATATTAACATTGTAAATATTAATATTAAATTAACAATTATCATAAAATTAAATTAATTAAATTAACTTTAGTAGATATCCACTACTTTTTTATTCTTTCTTTAATTTAAATCAGTACAATTTCACTAAGAACAGTAACAGTAATTCTACTTATTAAAATCAGTGATAATTCACTAGAATCCCACTAGTTTTTTGTACTGATTTTTCAGTAGAAAAATGTCACTGCAATTTCAGTAACTTTTTCAACTGAAAATTTATTGAAATATGACTGAAATTTTACTGTGTTCTGAATGGAAGATGTCACTGAAATTTCAGTCACTTTCTACTGAAAAATCAGTAAAATATTACTGAAAATTTACTGTTATTTCTGCAGAAAAAGTTACTAAAATTTTAATGAGATTTCATTAGAAAATGTCAGTCAAATTTTAGTAACTTTTCTACTAAAAAATCAGTGAAATATAACTGAAATTTCACTGTTTACAGTAAAAAGGACACTAAAATGTTTGGGCCTTTTACTACTAAAAAATCAGTGAAATTTCAATCATATTTCACTCGTTAATCTGTAGAAAAAGTTGCTGATGTTTCAGTAAGCGTCACTGAGATTTCAGCAACTTTCTACTGAAAAATCAGGAAAATATTCATGAAAATTTGCTGATTTTTCTGTAGAAAAAGTTGCTTAAATTTTTGACTAAAAAATCAGTAAAATATTTCTGAAATTTAAATGTGATTTTATTAAAAAATTTCAGTGAAATTTTATTGACTTTTCCACTGAAAAATCAGTGAAATTTGACACAAATTTCACGGTGTTATTAATAGAAACTGTCACTGTAATCTAAGTAACTTCTTCTACTGAAAAATCAGTAAAATTTCAGTTATAATTTTTCATTAGTGGAAAAAATTACTGAAGTTTTAGTAATTGTCACTGGAATTTTAATAACTCTTTCTACTCTTTTTGATTCCATCTTCAGTTAAATCAGTGCAGTTTCACTGATAACAGCAGCAGTACTTCAAGCTATTTAAATAAGTAATAATTCACTAAAATTCCTTTAGTTTTTTTATTGATTTTTCAGTAAAAAATGTCACTGCAATTTCAGTAACTTTTTCAAGTGAAAATTCAGTAAAATATGACTAAAATTTTACTGTGTTTTGAATGAAGGATGTCACTGAAATTTCAGTCACTTTTTACTGAAAAATCAGTAAAATATTACTGAAAATTTACTTTTATTTCTGCAGAAAAAGTTACGGAAATTTTATTGTGACTTCATTAGTAAATGTCAGGCAAATTTTAGTAACTTTTCTACTGAAAAATCAGTGAAATATAACTGAAATTTCACTGTTTTCAGTAAAAAAAGAAACTGAAATTTTAGGGCCTTTTACTGCTAAGAAATCAGTGAAACTTCAGTCATTTCACTCGTTCATCTGTATGAAAAATTGCTGAAGTTTCAGTAAGCGTCACTGAGATTTCAGCAAGTTTCTACTAAAAAATCAGTAAAATATTCATGAAAATTTGCTGATTTTTCTGCAGAAAAAGTTGCTTAAATTTTTACTTAAAAATCAGTGAAATATTTCTGAAATTTTAGTGTGATTTCATTAGAAAATTTCAGTGAAGTTTTATTGACTTTTCCACTGAAAAATCAGTGAAATTTGACAAAAATTTCACTGTGTTTTTAATGGGAGATTTTACCGAAATTTCAATAACTTTCTACTGAAGATTCAATAGAGTGTTATTGAAAATGTACTAGCTTTTCTGTAGAAAAAGTAAGTGAAATTTTTTTATTAAAAAATCATTATATATTGCCGAAATTTTACTTTTTTTACAGTAGAAAATATCAGTAAAATTTTAATGACTCTTCTACTGAAAAATCAGTTAAATATAACTGAAATTTTACTGTTTTTTCATTAAAAAATGCCGCAGAAATTTTAGGGCCTTTTTCTACTGGAAAATCTGTGAAATTTCTAGCATATATATTTCACTAGTTAATCTGTAGAAAATTTTACTAAAGTTTAGTAAATGATTCTACTGGAAAATCATTCCAATATGACTGGAATTTCACCACGAAGACTTATTAGTTTTTCTGTAGAAAAAGTGACTGAACTTTTCTTGCTGAAAAACCAGTTAAATGTTTCTGAAATTTTAATGTGATGTTAAATATTACTGAAATTTTAGTGACTATTTCTACAAAAAAATCAGTCAAATATTGCTGAAATTTTATGCGTTTTTAATAGAAAATGTCGCTGAAATTCTAGGTATTTTTAAAAATAAACAATTAGTGAAATGTAGCTAAAATTTTACTGGGGTTTCAGTAGAAAATGTCACTAAAATTACAGTGACTTTTTGTACTGAAAAATCATTGAAATTTAACTAAAATTTTGATGTGTTTAGAATAGAAAATGTCACTGTAATTTCAGTAACTTTTTCTATTGAAACTTTAGTAACTTGTTCTACTGAAATTTTAGTAACTTTCTTTAAAGAAATGAGTCTCATATTGCTGAAATTTCACTGTTTTCCAGTAGAAAATGTCGCTGAAATTTTTGTCCCTTTTTCAAATAAAAAATTAGTAAAATATGGCTGAAATTTCACTGTTTTTTTTTAGTAGAAAATGTCCTTGAAATACCAATAACCTTTTATAATAAATTTTTTTTTTTGTTACTAAAAATCAGTAAAGTATAACTGTAATTTTGCTGGGTTATAAATAGAAAATGTGACTGAAATTTCAGTAAATTTTCCTACTGAAAAATCAGTCAAATTTTACTTGTTGAACTGTAGAAAAAGTTCTTAAGCTTTCAGTAAGCGTGAAGGAAATTTTACTAACTTTTTGACTGAAAAATCGATAAAATATTACTGAAATTTCACTTTGTTTTCAGTGTAAAATGTCAGTGAAATTTTAGTGACTTATTTTACTAAAAAATCAGTGAAATATAACTGAACTTTTACTGGATTTTCGGCAGAAAATCCCACCGAAATTTTAAGAAGCGTCACTGAAATTTTTATAACTTTTTTATTGAAAAATCAGCTAAATATTTCTGAAATTTCACGGTTTTTTAGTAGAAAATTGCGCTGAAATTTTAGTGACTTTTCTACTAAAAAAACAGCTAAATATTACGGACATTTTACTGGTTTTCCAGTAAAAGATGTTACTGAAATTTTAGTGCCCTTTTTAATTGAAAAATTAGTGAAATATGACTTAAATTTCACTGTATTTTAAGTAGAAAATGTCCTTAAAATATTAATAAACTTTTCTAATAAAATTTCGATATTTTTTCTACTAAAAAATCAGTAAAATATGACTGAAGGTAATTGGGTTTTTAATAGGAAATGTAAGTTAAATTTTAGTGTCTTTTTGTACTAAAAAATCAGTGTAATTTGAGTTATATTTTACTTGTTAATCTCTATAAAAAGTTGCTGAAGTTTCAGTCAGCGTTACTGAAATTTCAGTAACTTCCTAAAGTCTGTGCAATATGACTGAAATTGCTCTGGGGCTTTAGTAGAAAATTTAATTAAAATTTTAGTGACTTCCACTAAAAAATCAGTTAAATATGACTAAAATTTCACTGGGGCTTAAGTAGAAAATATCACTGGAATTTTAATGACTTTTTCTACTGATAAATAAGTAAAATATGACGAAAATTTCATTGGGGTTTCAGTAGAAAATATCTCTGGAATTTTAATGACTTTTTCAAATGATGAATTAGTAAAATGTGACTTAAATTTCATTGGGGTTTCAGTAGAAAATGTCACTGAAATTTAAATGAAATTTTCTACTGATAAATCAGTGAAATATGGTTAAAATTTTACTGGAGTTTCAGTAGAAAATGTCACTGGAATTTCAATGACTTTTTTTACTGATAAATCAGTGAAACATGTCGAAAATTCCACTGTGTTTTTATTTTTGAATGTCCCTGAAATATCGGTAACCTTTTCTGCTGGAATTGTAATAACTGTTATTCTGAAACATCAGTGAAATATTACTGAAATTTTACTGGTTTTTCAGCGGAACATGTTACCAAGATTTTAGTGCCTTTTAAATGAAAAATCAGTGAAAATTTCAATAAAGTTTCATTGACGCTTACTGAATCTTAACTTTTTCTAGTAAAAAATTAGTCAAATGTGACTGAAATTTCACTGGTTTTTTTGGCGGAAAATGTTTACTGAAGTTCCAGTAAGCGTCAATGAAGTTTCAGTAACGTTTTCTACTGAAAACCCAGTTAAGTATGACTGAAATTTAAGTGAATAATCACTGAATTAAATAGCCAGAAATACGTCTCTAATTTTCAGTAAATTTTCACTGATTCGAATGTAGATAGATTGCTATCGACACTTCCGAAAAGAAAAAATTATTTTTACATACTTTGGCCTGTAAGAAATCTAGAGACGCAGCAGCTTCCTTATTGCTTTCATATTCATGCATCGTGTTATTTATCCTTTCTTCTAAAAGATTCTTGATGCCATTCTGCAAACTGTAGGCTGCAATTGCAGCTCCGAGTTCCATAATTAAAACGAGAGAGAGGGAAACTGCAAACTTTAAAAAAAAATTTCATTAGATTTAAAAAAAAAGCCTCAAGGTGCTTCCTAGCGCTAGATTTTCAGCCCATGGGTTACAAATGACAACTTTTCTCCCTACTAGGATGAATTTTGTTATGTAATATCTTAACTACGTAATCTATAGGACGAAATACAATCCCGTTCAGAGCCCTTTTTTTGAAAAATGGTCTTGTATTTTTTTTTTTTTGATTTAATCAAAAATATGCTGGATTTATGCGCCTGGGAACGAGCAACCCGCTACGGGGAGAGTACCCACGATGAACCGAAAACAGGCGCTCCCTTGTTTTTTTTCTCTTGTTAACGCCTGTTTTCGGTTCACCATGAGTACTTCCTCGGTGGCGGGTTGCTCGGTTCCAGGCTCATACATCCATAATATTTTCGTTTACGTAAAAAAAAAACAAGATCATTATTTGAAAAAAGGGCTCTGAGCAGGATTGTATTATGACCTTTAAATCAGGTGGTTAAAATATTACATCAAACAATTCATTCCTGCAGGAGAAAAGTTGTCATTTGTAATACATGGGCTAAAAATGAAGCCCTAGGAAGCACATTTAGATTAAATCTCTAATTTAATTATCTTTAATTTTATCTTGATTTACACATGAATTTAGGGAACTTTAAAGAGTAGAAAAAATGATGAAAGATTTTAAAGAATAATACAAAATTGAAAAATGATGAAAAAAATCCTGATGAATTTAGGATTTTTTAAATAAAAAAAATGACTTTTTGGGATTCGAATAGATCATTCGGATAGACATTTAAAAAAAAATTTAATTTTTTACTTGAAACTTATTTAGTTTAAAAAAAAGTAACACGATATTATTTTATATTTTCAAAAACAGATCTTTTACTTATCATTTCCTTGAATTTGGACATTTTTAGTAATTTTCAAACTACTATTACCAAGCACAAAAAATTTTTTGAATGAAAATAAAATCGTGTCTTGCTATTTTAATTTAAACTAAATAGGGTTTAGATAAAAAATTCAAATTTTTAAAAAATGTAGGTTAATCTAAATGAATACAAAAACGCTTCTTTTTTCATTAAAAGAGAATTTTTGTATTGAGAGGAAAATTTTTAAATCATTTTTGTACATGTAGAATAAATTTAAAAAATTTCGAAAGTTTTAAAAACTTCCCGGCACTAGTAAAACCTTTTTTTTTAATTGAAAAATTCCAGTGAGTTTATGCCACTAGTAAGAAAAGATTAGAAGGATTTTGGAAAATAAAATTTTTTTATTTTTCATTTTATTCGCTTTCAAAGCTAAATTAAAATTTAAATTATGCAATTAATTATGAAATTTGACTTTGTAATTTGTATTCTTATGGATTTTCCTTACGAATTTTTGGAATTTCTATCGAAATTGTATAAAAGTGTTAAAAGAATAGATTATTATATGCGAAATGCTTAACACAATTTTTTTGGGAATTAGAGACAAATTTTCTTTTTATAGATGCTTATGATTTAACAATTCGAAATTTATTAAAAGGTTTGACTGAGAAATTCTTTTGAAAAAAATTCCCGAAAAAAAAAATTATTCGAAATAGAAAATCCCCGAAATTATAAAATTGCCAAAATATAAAAATCCGGAAATGGAAAATTCCAAAATAATAAAATTCCAGATTGTTTATAATATTACCGATTTAAAAAAATTTTGAGTAATAAAATTAGCGACAGAAAATTTCTGAATTATAAAATTTTCGACCCTGTTAAATCCCTGAATTTATGCATGTGAAAAAATTTTTTATCAATTATTATTTATTTACTAAAAATGCAATAATGAAATATTTTGAGTGAAGAAAATTTTGTTAATTTCAATGTGCTTTTCAAAAATTATTTTTAAAATTTAAAGTAACAATAATTTCAGAAATCTTCATGTAATTTTTTTTTAATATGCATAGTAGTTTTTTATAAGTATTGCTTTTGTAATAAAAATATTTTTCTTGTACTATTATTTTGCACTGAGAAACATTTAAGAAAAATTATTGTTATTTTATATTTAAAAAATAATTAAAAAAAAAAGAATACATTGAACGTTAAAAAATAAAAAAATAAAAATCGGTATTGTATTTTTAAAATATGAATATGATTGATTACAAAACAATTTTTTTTAAATTGTTAAAATTTAAAGTTACTGCATTTTTACTGAAAAAAGTCAATGAAATATTACTGAAGTTTTAATGTGATTTAATTAGAAAATTTTAGTGAAATTTCAGTGACTTTTCTACTAAAAAATCAGTGAAAAATGACTGAAATTTCACTGATGTTACAGTAGAAAATATCACTGACATTTTAGTGATTTTTTGACTAAAAAATCATTGAAATGTGACTCAAATTTTACTGTGTTTTCAATACAAAATGTCACTGTAATTTGAGTAACTTTTTGTACTGAAAAATCAGTTAAATTTCAGCCATACTTCACTAGTTCATCAGTAGAAAAAGTTGCTAAAGTTGCAGAAAACATCAGTGAAATTTTAGTGATTTTTTTTACTGAGAGTGGAAAAAGTTACTGCTAGTTTATCAATAGAAGAATGTACTGAAGTTTCAGTAGGCGTCACTGTAATTTTAGTAACTTTTTCTGCTAAAAAATCTGTAAAATATTACTGAAATTTCACTGTGTTTTCGGTAAAAAATGTCAGTGAAATTTTAGTGCTTTTTTGTACTGAAAAATCAGTGAAATATGACTGAAATTTTACTTAATTTCTAGTAGAAAATGCCACTGAAACGTCAGTAAGCGTTACTGAAATTTCAGTGACTTCTCTACTAAAAAACCAGTGAAATTTTAGTCATATTTCACTAGTTTATCATTAGAAAAACGTGCTGAAACTTTAGTAAGCGTCGCTGAAAATTAAGTCTTTTTTTCTACTAAAAAATCTGTAAAATGTTACTGAAATTCCAGTGCGTTTTCTACAGCAAATTTGAGTAAATTTCAGGGACGCTTTCTACTGGAAAATCAGTGAAATATGACTGAAATTTCACTGGGGTTTCAGTAGAAAATGCCACTGAAATTTCAGTAAAGCGTCACTGAAATTTTAGTAACTTTTTCTTCTGAAAAATCAGTGAAATGCGACTTAAATTTCACGGTTTTTCAGTAGAAAATGTTGCTGAAATTATAGTGCCTTTTATTCTGAAAAATCAGTGAAATATGACAAAAAAATTTACTTGAGTTTCAGTAGAAAATGGCACTAGAAAAAATGTTTTTTTTATCAACATTATTTATTTACTAAAAACAAAATAATGAAACATTTTGATCAAAAAACATTTTTTTGATGTTAAATGTATTTTTTATAATTATTGTTTAAATTTAAATTATAATTTAAAAAAATCCTAATGTAAGTTTTTTAAAATTTTTATACGTGCATATTAGTTTTTTTAAAATTATTACTCTTGTAATAAAAATCTTGTTCTTGTATTGTTCTTTTGCATTGAGAAACATTTTTTTTGTATTATTTTTATTTTATTTTCAAACAATAATTGAAAAAAATACATTGAACATACGAGAACATTTTTTAAAATATTTTTTAATTGTGTTTTTAATAAATAAATATAATTGATTAAAAAAATTTTTTTTAATTGTTTAAATTTCGGTAATTTGCTGTTTTCAATATTTTCTTTTTTCGAGGATTTTACTGTGTCAGGATATTTATTTTTTGGAATTTTCCAGTCGCTCTATTGAAATTAAAACATTTACTGATTCAAATAAATGAAAAGAGTGCAAACAATTTAAAAGAATTTAAATAAATCCAAAGAGTTTTAAAAAATTAAAAAAAAAAAATTTGTTCAAAGTTAAAAAAAATTCCAAACAGTTCAGGAAAATCAAAAAGAAATCAAATGAATTTAAGATAATTCAGTAGTAATTAACCCTTTGAAATTAATTTAATTTAGCATAGGTTCCAATTATTTATTGAAATTGTGATTTTAATTATGCAACTTATCGAAAAATTTTAGGTAAAAGAAAATAAAAGTTTGTAAATTTTTATCTGAATTTATTATTTGAATAAATAAAGAAAAAGATACTTACTACTAAAACCATGCAAGTGCTTTCTTTGATGGCTCCACAACAACCAAAAAATGCAATTACGAATACGAAAAATCCAACCACAATCAAAAGTGTTGCGGGTGAAAAATAACTCGTGTCCAGAAAACGGGAAAAGTCATCGTAAACTGCATAAATTGTCGTTCCAACCGACATAATCATCGCACCAGTCAACTGTAAAAAATAATTTTTTTAAAAATAATTATTTTATTATTTATTTATGTTATTTAACATTTATTATTTATTTTCATTTATTTTATTATATTATTATTTAAAATTTAATTTTTAAATTTAATTTTTTTAAATTATGTTTTCTGTAGAAAACCTCGCTGAAATTTCAGTCAATTTTCATTTTGAAAAAACTTGTAAATATCCAGTAATATTTAACAGACTTTTCAGTAATATTTTACTAATTTTTCAGAAGAAAAAGTTCCTTAAATTTCAGTATCATTTTCTCCTAAAAACACAGTGAAATTTCACTGATATATCAACTGATGTTTTTATTTGAAAAAGGCACTAAAATTTCATTAATACGTTATACTGAAATACCAGTGAGAATTCAGTAATTTACACTTTTATTAGAAAACGGCACTGGAATTTATTGACATTTTCTACTGAATAACCAGTTAAATTTTAATAATATCTTAATAATTTTTCAGTAGAAAAATAAATCTCACTGGTTCTTCAGTAGAAAATGCCAAGAAGAACCTACTCAAATATTAACATTATCTACAGAAAAACCAGTAAACTTTTGGTAATATCTTACTAATTTTTCCGTAGCAAAATAAATTTCACTGGTTTTTTGGTTGAAAAAAAAAATTTTACTGGTTTTTCAGTTGAAAAATAAATTGCACTGGTTTCTCAGTAGAAAAGTCTCTAAAATTTCAGTGATTTTTTTTACTGAAAAGTAAGTATTATATGGAAAAAGCACGTAAATTACGGTGCCTATTTCTACTAAAAAGTCAGTAATATATGACTGATAATTTACTGGGTTTTTAGTAGAAAACCTCACTGAAATCTCAGTCATTTTTTTTAACTTTTTTTGTAATATTTTACTAATTTTTTAGAAGAAAAACTCACTCAGATTTTAGTTACATTTTCTACGGAAAACACAGTGAAATTTCAGTGATATTGCAGTAGTTTTTCATTCGAAAAATGCACTTAAATTTGAGGAATATTTTCTACTGAAAAACCAGTGAAATTTGAGTAATATTTTACTAATTTTTTATTAGAAAAGGGCTCTGAAATGTACATAAAATCTTTGTTGAAAACCCAGTAAAATTTCAGTAATATCTTACTATTTTTTTAATAGAAAAATTAGTTTCACTGTTTTTTCATTAAAAAAAAAAAACACTGGTTTTTCACTAGAAAAATAAATTTCACTTTTTATTCAGTACGAAATGTTACTAAAATTTAGTGTCTTCCACTGAAAAGTAAGTAATATATGACTGATATTGCACTAGGTTTTCAGCAGAGCATATCAGTGAAATTTTTTTGAATTTTTTACTGAAAAATCAGTAAAATTTTAATCATATTTTACTCATTGTTCAGTAGAAAAAGTTATTAAAATTTCAGTAAGCATCACTAAAATGTAAGTAACTTTTTCTACTAAATGATTAGTTAAATATTACTTAAATTTCGCTGGTCAATCAGTATAAAATTTTCCTAAAAGCTTAGTGTCTTTTTCTACTAAAAACTAAGTAAAATTTCACTGGGTTTTCAGAATAAATTATCTCTAAAAATTTCATTAACTTGTTCTACTAGAAAATCAGTGAAATATGATTAAATTTTTCTGTATTTTCAGTAGAAAATGTCACAGAAATTTCAGTACAAAAAAGCCAGTCAAAACAACTGAAATTTCACTAGGTCCTTAGTAGAAAATGTGACTGGTATTTCAGTAACTTCTTCTACGAAAAAATTAGTCAAAACGACTGAAATTTCACTGTAACTTAAATTTCAGTAACTTTTTCCACTGATAAGTCAGTAAGATATTACTAAAATTTCACTGGGTTTTCAATAGAAAATGTCACAGAAATTTCAGTAACTTCTACTGAAAAATCAGTAAAATTTTGGTCATATTTCACTCATTGTTTACTAAAAAAAAGTTATTTAAGTTTCAGTAAGCGTCACTAAAATCAAAGTAACTTTTTTTACTGAAAAATCAGTAAAATGTTATTTAAATTTCGCTGGTTATACAGTGAAAAATGTCACTTAAAGTTTAGAATGTTTTTTTGCTTAAAAAATCAGTAAAACTTCAGTGGGTTTTTAATAGAAAATATCTCTCCAAATTCAATTAACTCTTTTTGCTGCAAAATCAGTGAAATTCCACTGGGTTTGCAATAGAAAATGTAACTGAAATTTCAGTAACTTTTTCTACCGAAAAATTACTGAACTTCTGTCATATTTCACTAATTAATCCGTATAAAAAGTTACTGAAGTTGCAGTAAGCGTCACAGAAATTTCAGTAACTTCTTCTACTGAAAAATCAGTAAAATTTTAGTCATATTTTACTCAATGTTCACTAATAATAAGTTATTAAAGTTTCAGTAAGTATCACTAAAACAACAGTAACTTCTCCTACTGAAAAGTCAGTAAAATATAATTTAAATTTCGATAGTTATTCAGTAGAAAATGTCACTGTAAGTCTAGAATGTTTTTTTTTGCTAAAAATACTGTAAAACTTCATTGGGTTTTTAGTAGAAAATATCTCTTACAATGTTATTAACTTCTTCGACTGGAAAATCAGTGAAATATAATTGAAATTTCACTGTGTTTTCGGTAGGAAATGTTATAGAAACTTCAATAACTTTTTCGACTGAAAAATCAGTCAAAGCGACTGAAATATCAATGTGTTTTCAATAGAAAATAGTAATGAAATTTCAGTAACTTTTTTTTACTGATAAGTCAGTAATATATTACTGAAATATTACTGGGTTCTCAGTGAAAAATGGCACAAAAATTTCAGTAACTTCTTTTACTGAAAAATCAGTAAAATTTTAGTCATATTTTACTCATTGTTCAGTAAAAAAAAGTTTAGTTTCAGTAAGCACCACTGAAACGAAAGTAACTTTTTTTACTGAAAAATTAGTAAAATATTATTTAAATTTCGCTGGTTATTCAGAAGAAAATGTTACAGACTGTTGGGTAAATTTTTCCACTAAGAAATCAGTCAAAACGACTGAAATATCAATGTGTTTTTAATAGAAAATGTAACTGAAATTTCAGTAACTTTTTCTACTGATAAGTCAGTAAGATATTACTGAAATTTCACTCGGTTCTGAGTAGAAAATGTCACAGAAATTTCAGTCACTTCTTCTACTGAAAAATCAGTAAAATGTTAGTCAATATTTCACTAATTGTACAGTAAAAAAAAGTTATTAAAGTTTCAGTAAGCATCACTGAAACAAAAGTAACTTTTTCTACTAAAAAATAAGTAAAATATTATTTAAATTTTGCTGGTTATTCAGTAGAAAATGTCACTAAAAGTTTAAAATGTTTTTCTGATAAAAAAATCAGTAATAATTTACTGGGTTTTCAGTAGAAAATCTCTCAAAATTTTATTACCTTTTTCTTCTAGAAAATCAGTGAAATAGAATTGAAATTTCACTGTGTTTTCAGTAGAAAATGGTATAGAAACTTTAATAACTTTTTCTACTAAAAAATCAGTCAAAGCGACTGAAATATCAATGTGTTTTCAATATAAAATGTAACTGAAATTTCAGTACCTTTTTCTACTGATAAGTCAGTAAGATATTACTGAAATTTCACTGGGTTCTCAGTGGAAAATGGCACAAAAATTTCAGTAACTTCTTCTACTGAAAAATCAGTAAAATTTTAGTCATATTTTACTCATTGTTCAGTAAAAAAAAGTTATTAAAGTTTCAGAAAGCATCACTGAAACAAAAGTAACTTTTTCTACTGAAAAATCAGTAAAATATTATTTAAATTTCGCTGGTTATTCAGTACAAAATGTCACTGAAAGTTTAGAAGGTTTTTTTGCTAAAAAAATCAGTGAAACTTCACTGGGTTTTCAGTAGAAAATATCTCTCAAAATTTCAATAATTTTTTCTGCTGAAAAATCAGTAAAATATGATTGAAATTTCACTGTGTTTTTAGTAAAAAATGTTACAGAAAATTCAGTAACTTCTTCTACTGAAAAATTAGTGAAATTTAGTCGTACTCTACTGATTCTTCGGTATAAAAAGATACTGAAGCTGCAGTTAGCGTTACTGAAATTTAAGTAACGTTTCTACTGAAAAATCAGTAAAATATGATTGAAATTTTCCTGTGTTATCAGAAAAAAATGTTACAGAAATTTCAGTAATTTCTTCTGATGAAAAATCAGTGAAATTTAGTCGTATTCTTCTGATTCTTCGGTATAAAAAGATACTGAAGCTGCAGTAAGCGTAACTAATATTGAAGTAACTTTTCTACTGAAAAATTAGTAAAATATTACTGAAATTTTACTGGTTTTTTAGTAGAAAGTTACTGAAAATTTTGGGTACATTGTCCACTGAAAAAACGGTGAAATTTAAGTAATATTTTACTGATTGTTCGATAAAAAAAAGATACTGAAATCTCCTAACGCTTACTGAAATTTCAGTAACTTTTTCCACTTGAAGAATCAGAGAAATATAATTGAACTTTCACTTTTTTCAGGCATTATGTAGGATTTTTATAATTGAATTCTCTTATATTTTTGGTATTTATTAAGCTTTTGAATTTTAAATTTGAATGTTTTAAATTTTTAGCTTTTTTTAATATGGGAGTTAAATATAAATTTTTTTTTATTTTATTCATAATGTTGAATTAAATTTAAAAAATTAAATAAAAAATCAGTTGAAAATAGGAAAGTAAAGAACTTAGTTTTCTATTATTAAAAACGTCATTTTCTGGTCTCTTTTTTAACCTTGTTTAATCTGGCGTGCCATCTTATCTTACTGATAAATTTTTGATTATCATTGAACACCATGTGACCTCCTTTCCGACACATGTTTTATTTTTACCGAAAAAAAATAAACCGAAATTTGTGTTTCTTATTATTTTTTTAAAGAAAAAATTCGATTTTCTTTCTCTTTTTTTATTTTGGTTTTTTTATATTTTAATAATTTCGTAGTCAAATTTGGATATTCATAGTTCAAAAATCATTCAAACTTTGATACATTCTAAATTTACTTTCTCAAATTAGAATATCTTGTAGTGCAATAAATAAAAAATATTTTATTGAAAGCTGTTAAATGAAAAAAAATGTTTTGAAAAGAATTATTGCAGTTGAATACTATTTTAATATCCTCTTACGTCTCACTTACGATAGTTAAGGCGCGACCCGCTTACGTTGATTAGCGACTCATAATTTTTATAATTAATTTTTTCTTGTGAATGATATTTACGAGCGATTCAAATCTTAAATACTAATCAAAAATAAATAAATAATATTAATAATTTTTTGGAAGATGTTATTTCAATATTAGAATCAGAAAATTAAAAATTTGTTATATTACAAATTTCGAAATCCCGAAATTTCACAATTCATTCCAACAAATATTTTTTTCTTGTTTTTGACAAAAATTATTTGTCTGAATGAATCGGAAAAACTCAAGAATTTTAAAATTCTTAATTAAATAAATCAGTGTTTTTAAATTGTTTTTGAATTGTTTTTAAAAAATGCATCGAAATATGAACTGAAGTAAGCATTATTTTAAAAGAATTTCTAATGATAAAGAACCACCTTTTAAGTCTGCAATAAAAATGTTTACAAGAGGAAACTTTCCGGAAAAAAGTTAAAAATAGTAAAAATATGGCGCGGTGCTTTTTGTTTGCTATTACCACTGGCAAGAAAAGAATAACGTCATATCTAAAGATATTTTCTTATCAAATTCTTGGCATAATAAATTACTAATTCGAATCAATTTTATTTAAAATTATTATTATATTATTATTATATTATTATTAAATTATTATTTCAATACAAAACCAAAATTTTAAATAACTACTTATCAAAAAAAATTTTTAGAATTAAAAAACAGTGTTCAAAGAAATTTCTTTATTTTACAGGATGTTACTGAATTTTAAGAAAAATTTGGGTAATTTTAAAAGGTATGTAGCATTTTTCGGAGTTTAGAAAAAATAAAAAAATATTTTATGACTTTGCTAAAATCTTTTCAATTTTAAAAACATTTTTAGCCTGTTCACAACTTCTAAGACTGATTTTCTAAGACATTTTTCAAAGTGTCTCAAAATTAAAAATAATCATCTAACATTCTCCCAGGAACCTTAAACAAATTTTTTTATTCTTTTGCAATCTTTTAACATACTTAAAAATCTTTCAAACTTTTTTTCAAATTTCAAATGTATTTATTTTTTATTTAAATTTAAATTTATTCAAATTAATTTTTTTAAATAATTTATTTATTATTTAAATCAAAATTCAAAAATCTACGTTTTGTTTTAAATTATTTGAAATATTTTCTTATTTAAAATATAATTTGAATCTTTCCAAAACTTCAAACTATGTTTTAAAGCAATACGCCTTTTTCTAAAATCCTGCAAAATTAAAAAAATTGCTCTTAAATATTCCAGATTTCTTTTCGACAATTTTTGAAATCCTTTGAAATTATTTGATCTTTTTGAATTTTCTTTTGATAAACATTTTTAATATCAAAAATAATTAAATAAATAATTTGAAATGTTTCACATTTTTTTTCAATTTCCTCTTAAAATTCTTTTTTCAAAATAAAAAATCCTTTTAAATTTTCCCAGAATTCTGAGACAAAATTTTAATCTCTTGAAACTTGTCGAAATTCTTGATATGCTTTTTTTTTGAAATCTTAAAAAATAAACTTTTTTTAAAAATTTTTTTGAAATCTTCTTAAGATTTAAATTAATTTTGAATCTTTTCAAAACTTCTGAATTTCTTTTGAAACGATTCTAAGTTTATCTAAAAATTTTCAAAAGTCTTGCAAAATTAAAAGAATTGCCTTAAAATATTTTGGATTCCTTTTTGTCAACTTTTGACATTTTTTGAATGTTTTAAAATTGTTCTTTGAAAATTGAAAGTCATTTTATATATTCCTATGAATCTTGAAAAAAAATTATTCTTTTGTAACCTTTTGAAAATTTACATTTTGTGTTAAATGATTTTCAATTTATTTTAGTCTTAAGTTATTTTGAATCTTATCAAAACCTTTCAATGTCTTTTGAACTTCTCGAATTTTCACAAAAAATTTACAATCTTGCAAAACTGAAAAATATTAGAAAATAATTTGAAATCTAAAAAATTTTTTTCTCAATTTTCTTTTAAAATTTATTTTTGAAAAAAAATAATCCTTTTAAATTTTGCCAGAATTCTAAAAAAAAAAATGTTAATCTCTTGAAACTTTTCAAAATTACTATAATTCTTCTTTTTCGAAATCTTAAAAAATGTACTTTTTGTTTTAAATTTTTTGAAATCTTCTCAGGATTAAAATTATTTTTGAATCTTTTCAAAACTTCTGAATTTCTTTTAAAACGATTCTAAGTTTATCTAAAAATTTTCAAAAGTCCTGCAAAATTAAAAGAATTACCTTAAAATATTTTTGATTCCTTTTTGTCAACTTTTGACATTTTTTGAATTTTTTAAAATTTTTCTTTGAAAATTGAAAGTCATTTTAAATATTCCTAGGAATCTTTAAAAAAAATTATTCTTTTGTAACCTTTCAAAAATTTACATTTTGTGTTAAATAATTTTAAATTTATTTTAGTCTTAAATTATTTTTTAATCTTATCAAAACCTTTGATTGTCTTTTGAACTTCTCGAATTTTCAAAACAAATTTACAATCTTGCAAAACTGAAAAATATTAGAAAATAATTTGAAATGTAAAAATTTTTTTTTTCAATTTTCTTTTAAAATTCATTTTTTAAAATAAATAATCCTTTTAAATTTTCCCAGAATTCTAAAAAAAGTTTTGATCTCTTGAAACTTTTTAAAATTCCTAAAATTCTTCTTTTTCGAAATCTCAAAAAATGTACTTTTTGTTTAAAATTTTTTTTAAATCTTCTGAGGATTTAAATTATTTTCGGATCTTTCCAAACCTTCTGAATATCTTTTTAAACGATTCTAAGTTTATCTAAAAAATTTTCAAAAGTCCTGCAAAATTAAAGGAATTACCTTAAAATATTTCGGATTCCTTTTTGTCAATTTTTAAAATTTTTTGAAGTTTTCAAAATATTTTCTTAATATCATTGTTTCGAAATTGAAAGTCATTTTAAATATTCCTAGAAATCTTTAAAAAAATCATTCTCTTTAAACTTTTTAAAAATCTACATTTTGTGTTAAATTATTTGAAATATATTTCAGTTTAAAATTTTTTTTCAATCTTATCAAAGCCTCTAAATGTCTTTTAAACTTATCGAATTTTCACCAAAAATTTACAATCTTGCTAAATCAAAAAATATTAAAAAATAATTTGAAACTAAAAAAATTTTATTTCAATTTTCTCTTAAAATCCATTAAAAAAAAAAAATAAAAAATCCTTTTTAATTTTTCCAGAATTCTAAGAAAAAAATTTTAATCTCTTGAAACTTCTCAAAATTCTTCTTTTTCGAAATCTTAAAAAATGTACTTTTTGTTTTAAATTTTTTGAAATCTTCTCAGGATCTAAATTATTTTCGGATCTTCTCAAACCTTCTGAATATCTTTTAAAACGATTCTAAGTTTATCTAAAAATTTTCAAAAGTCCTGCAAAATTAAAAGAATTACCTCAAAGTATTTCGGATTCTTTTTTGTCAATTTTTAAAATTTCTTGAATTTTTCAAAACATTTTCCTAAAATTATTCTTTCAAAATTGAAAGTCATTTTAAATATTCCTAGAAATTTAAAAAAAATTATTCTCTTGTAAACTTATAAAAATCTACATTTTGTATTAAATTATTTGGAATTTATTTCAGTTTTAAATTATTTTTTAATCTTATCAAAGCCTTCCAATGTCTCTTAAACTTCTCGAATTCTCACAAAAAATTTACAATCCTGCAAAATTGAAAAATATTAAAAAATAGTTTGAAATGTAAAATTTTTTTTTCTATTTTCTCTTAAAATCCATTTTAAAAAATAAAAAATCCTTTTAAATTTTTCCAGAATTCTGAGAAAAAATTTCAATCTCTTGAAACTCATCAAAATTCTTAAAATTGTTCTTTTTCGAAATCTTAAAAATGGTACTTTTTATTTTACATTTTTTGAAATCTCAGGATTTAAATTATTTTCGGATCATTCCAACCCTTCTGAATATCTTTTAGAACGATTCTAAGTTTATCTAAAAATTTTCAAATGTCTTGCAAAATTAAAAGAATTACTTTAAAATATTTCGGATTCCTTTTTGTCAATTTTTGAAATTTCTTGAATTTTTAAAAATATTTTCTTAAAATTATTCTTTTAAGATTAAAAGTCATTTTAGATATTCCTAGGAATCTTAAAAAAAAATTATTCTCTTGTAACCTTTGAAAAATCTACATTTTTTTCAAATTATTTGAAAAATAAAAATATTAGGAAATAATTTGAAATGTTTCATATTTTTTCAATTTTCTCTCAAAATTCATTTTTCAAAATAAAAAATCCTTTTAAATTTTCCTAGAATTCTGAGAAAAAATTTTAATCTCTTAAAACTTTTAAAATTCTTAAAATGCTTTTTTTTGAATTCTTAAAAAATTTACTTTTTATTTTACATTTTTTAAAATCTTTCCAGAATTTAAATTATTTTTGAATCTTTCCAAAACTTCTGAATATCTTTTAAAACGATTCTAAGTTTATCTACAAATTTTGAAAAGTCCTGCAAAATTAAAAGAATTACATTAAAATATTTCGAATTCCTTTTTGTCAATTTTTGAAATTTCTTGAATTTTTCAAAATATTTTCTTAAAATTATTCTTTCAAAATTGAAAGTCATTTTAAATATTCCTAGGAATCTTTAAAAAAATTATTCTCTTGTAACCTTTTAAAAATCTACATTTCTTATTAAATTATTTTTAATTTATTTCAGTTTTAAATTATTTTTCAATCTTATCAAAACCTTTAAATGTCTGATACTTTTCGAATTTTCACAAAAAATTTACAACCTTTCAAAATTGAAAAATATTAGAAAATAATTTGAAATGACAAATTTTTTTTTAATTTTCTCTTAAAATTCATTTTTGAAAATAAAAAATCCTTTCCAATTTTTCCAGAATCCTAAGAAAAAAATTTTAATCTCTTGAAGCTTTTCAAAATTCTTAAAATGCTTTTGTTTCGAAATCTTAGAAAATTTACTTTTTATTTTACATTTTTTTAAATCTTCTCAGAATTTAAATTATTTTTAAATCTTTCCAAAACTTGTGAATATCTTTTAAAACGATCCTAAGTTTATCTTAAAATTTTCAAAAGTTCTGCATAATTAAAAAAATACTTTAAAATATCTTAGATTTCTTTTCGTCAATTTTTGAAATTTTTGAAATTTTTTAAAATATTTTCTTAAAATTATTCTTTCAAAATTGAAAGTCATTTTAAATATTTCTAGGAATCTTGAAAAAAAAATTTATTCTCTTGTAACCTTTTAAAAATATACATTTTTTTTCAATTATTTGAAATTTATTTAAGTTTTAAATTATTTTTTAATCTTATTAAAACCTTTAAATGTTTCTTAAACTTTTCGAATTTTTACTAAATTTTTATAATCTTGCAAAATTGAAAAATTTTAGGAAATAGTTTAAGATGTTTTGACCTTTTTTTTTAATTTTCTCTTGAAATTCATTTTTTTAAAATAAAAAATTATTAAAAATTATTCCAGGATACTCTAAAAAAAGATTTAATCTCTTGAAACGTTTCGGAATTCTTAAAAAGCTTCTTTTTCTAAATTTAAAAAAATGTGCATTTTGTTTCAATTTTTTTAAATCTTACCTAGATTTAAGATCTTTTCGAATTCTTTAACAACTTCTAAAAATCTTTTGATATATTTCAAAGTTTCTATAAACTTTTTTTTAATTCTGCAAATTTAAAAAAATTGTCCTAAAATCTTCCAAATTCTTTTTCGACACATTTTGAAATCTTCAGAACTGAAAATTTATCTTTTAAAATGAAATAATAATTAAAAAATTTAATTAAAATGATTTTTCAATATTAAAAAATCAGTTCCAAATAAAATAAAATAAAATTTTTTTTTTTAAAGTGAAATTGTTTACCAAAGAAGAAAAATCATCTTTTATATCAAAATTGCTTAAAGCTAAGTTGGAGAGTCTTAATTTGGTCACAAATATTAATAAAAATATAATAATAAATATTTTTTTACACGATTTATCAGTTATTAATTATAAAATCTCAGCTTGCAATGTTATTGTTCATTCATAACAAACACAGTGAAACTGCTAAAAGTTTGAATTTGTTTATTTCCATTTTGCTTATAAACATTTTAATTGTTATATTTTGCCAAATATTACCAAAGAAATGTTATTTTTAAGATTATTTGTAGGAATTCAGGAAATTGAAGGAAATGAAAAATTGGTTAATCCTGAAGTTTAAATATTTTGTGACAGAAACTATTTATAACAATGGTTATTATTAACTTTTTAATTATTCATGCGATTAAATTTCATTCCTACATTAATGCGAAGGAGTTTTAGTTTTTTTACAATATTATAGAGGGTAATTTGTATGTATAAAAATGTATTACGTGCAATTTTTAAGAAATTGAGAAAAAATTGTTTTCAACAAAAAAATTTCTCATCACTAGAACTTGACAAACTTACGATAGTAGAGCGCGACCTACTTTCATTGATTAGAGATACAAGAGCTAAACACATACATTTATTATTAGTTTTTTCTTGCGATTTTTAATTACTATTAAAATCTTAAATACTAATAAGAAATAAATAAATTTTGCAAAATTGTTCTCGAAATAATCTATCAAAGTATGAATTAACGTAAAGATTATTTCAAAAAAGTTTGGAACAATGAGGAACGAGTTATTTATTTATTAGTAAAAAAATGGCGCAATTTTTTCGCTGTTTTTGTTGTTATTTCTATAAGCAACATCAGAATAATGTCATCTCTAAAAATAGCTTATCAAATTCTCGAAACACGAAATTATTAAATCGAATCAGTTTTATTAAAAATTGATGATCTCATTCAGATAATTTTTACTAATCTAGATAATAATCTACTGATAGTAATCTGCATATTATTTTTTAGTCTAAATTATTATTTTTAGTGTTTTTTTTAAGAATCTGGTGATTTATTAATTTAGATAACTATTTACTGATAAGGACCAATATATCATTTATTAAGATTTTTTTAGAATCTGAAAACAGAAACTTGTCCAAGCTGCTGAATCACATGAAAACCAAATTACCAAATCAAATCAATTTTATTAATAATAAATGATCTCATCAAGAGAATTTTTACTAATGCAGATAAGAATCTTCTGATAATGACTGTTATATTATTTATTAATATATTTTTTTAGAATCCAGACAGGAACTTGTTCAAGCTGCTGAATCATATGAACACCAAATTACTAAATCGAATCAATTTTATCAAAAGTTGATGAACTCATTCAGACAATTTTGACAAAATCTAAATAAGAATCTTCTGATAATAATCGATATATTATTGATTAATATTTTGTTTCAGGATCTGAAAATAGAAAACTATCCAAGCTGCTGAATCATATACAGAGGATCTACATTCTACGTAGTAAGAGAGAGAAAAAGGAGCATTTTGAATTTGTACAGACCACAAAAAGCGCGTTGACAGCGCAGAGAAGGTACTTGATGAGGCGAAGGCCCAGGTCTAGGTGTGTGACCGCCATCGTCTCCTGGAGAAATTGACAGGTAGGTCAGCACTAGGTCCACTCAACGAAATCCGCAGTTTGAATGCCAGCTTGAATAACTCTGACGATGGCGAACGTTATTAGAGTTTATCAGGTGTGCGTTCTTATCTCCACCGATAATGAAGAACGATAAGAGAAACCACGAACTCTTGCAGGTAATTCCAATTGTGCACAGAGTTTTTGCTGATAGGAACTTGTCACGTTGTGCGGTGACTTTACATTGATTCCCCTTCTTTTCTGAGACGTTCTTGAACCAACAAATGGATATCTTCAAGACGCGATAGATCTTTTGCGATTCTAATAGAGGTTTACATTTTTTCAAAAATTTGGAGAAGAAAAATAAGGTTTTCGTCAGGGACAGCAAAGCGTTACTTATTTTAAAAAGTAGCTTAGAATATTGTTAAATCAGAGAATATCTTCAGCTAGGATAGACATTTTTTTAGATTGAAAAACTCAAAAAGGTATTTGTGTTGTAAATTTTCATTATTTGTATATGTCTCCACTTGGTTTATTTTTTACTTTTCTTATTAAAATTAAAAAAGTAGACTGTGAGACATTTTTTAGGGATTTTCAGGATAATGTTCACGAAGATAACAACCCTAACATTTCGTTGGAAAAATTTCCGAAGTTCACTTAAAAATTTACTCCCTAAGTCTGAATTAGTAGAACACTATTAATTGGTAGTAGTTTTTTGCAAATTTAAATAGCGTTATTATTAATTAGTACAAATATACAAATTTAATGTGTAATGCTACTACTAAATGAATTTGTAAATGTATTGCTAGTAACTATTTAAAACACAAGTTATAAGTTAATTTAAAAACCGATTTTACAATGAAGGTACTTTTATTGAAATCAAATAATAAATAATGATGTATTTTAAATAATTAATACTGTTGATTACTGTTTCATACTTTTATTGAATAATTAATCATCTGTGCGGTCTCACAGTTGAGTATTTTAACGTTTCGATCGTTCTTCAACGATCTTCATCAAAAAGTTTAGTAATGAGGACTATACATTTGACCTGTAGTTTAGTAAAAGGTTGTTATATCCATTGCTATAATTTGTTCTTTCAAATGAAGAAAGGCCAAAATTTATTTAAAAAATAATTTCAATTTGTGTATGTAAATATTCAAATAATGAATTATTAAATGCATAAATAAATACAGAAAATGTGATAATTGTATAAGCGATACGTCAAATTACATATAACCATCCTAACCAGTAACCTCAAGTTGTAGGTTTTTAACATTTTTATATTATTTTGTGCGCAAGAAAAAGCACATTAATATTACTTAGAATCAAGTCGATTCTGCTGATTCTGCAGTACGTTTGCCAATTTCTGCACACTATAAGCCTCAAAGATGTTTAATTGTTCTGAAAATACATTTGAGTTAACCTAACTTTTTTCAAGGACACTTTCCTAGTTTCCTCTAATCTATTTACTTATTCTTCATGATTGAACTAAAACTTATCCACTTAAAAAAAAAAATTAACCAGACACCAAAAATTATATCAGTGACCAAAATTATTCAACGTGTAATAAATTGGGATCAGAATCTACTTATTCGCAAACGAAAAATTGCGAAAGAAGCGAGTCACGGCTTCAATGCGCCATCTTCTTCTTCTTCTTCTTCTTCTTCTTCTTCTTCTTCTTTAAGAACAGCCAATGGCTGATCTGCGTTGACACCATACTTGCTTCAACAGCCTTGTATATACGGTCACGAACTAGTGTTGGGATTTTATATTACCCAGTGGTATAATCTGAAACGAACGGAAAGGTTCTCTCCCATCGGGGAGAGAAAAGCGGATATGCGCCCATGCGCAGTGGTG
>JAUELO010000015.1:1522460-1533677 GCA_032357855.1 Amphibolips quercusostensackenii
AAGTTGCAAAAATAAATTTATATTACCGTCACAACCATGCAGTAATTTTCACGAACTGCGCCGCAACATCCAAAGAAGGCGATGAAAAAAATAATTACACCGACAGTAATTAATAAATTCGGCACAGAAAAAAATTTGTTGTCTAGGAAATCTTGGTGATTATGGTAAACACCATGGATTACAGATCCTATCGATATGAGGATTATCCCCGTTATCTGAAATAAAAAAAAAATTAACTACGAACTTCTTAAAAATTAAAATAAATTTTAAAACAGGATTTTTACATTCCTAAATTAATAATTTTCTTAAAAATTTATTTGTTATAAACGTAGAATATCTTAATTCGCAACTAATTTAATTTTAAAAGATTTTAAAAATAATTTCTGGTTTATTTTATAAGACTTCAAGACCATTTTTTTAAATTTACAAAATTAAAAATTTTTTTTATTAAAACTGGATTATTCCTAAAGATATTTAGAAGTTTTAAAAAGATTTGAAAAAATATACATCTTGATAAGATTAAAACAAAAATTTGACAAAATTTAGATTTTTGAAGAGTTTGGAAAAAAAAGATTCTTGAGAATTTTTAAAGGTTTTAAGAAATTAAAAAATTTTCTTAAGAAACCTGAGAAAATTTCGATTGATTTTTTATTTGAGAGAATTAATTTTAAGAGAAAATAGCATAAGATTTCAAACCATTTCAAATTAATTTTTTATTTCAAAAAATTAATTTTAAGAGAAAATAGAATAAGATTTCAGACCATTATAAATGATTTCCTAAAGTTTCAAAGAAGAATGAAGAATATTTTTAACCGAAATCGTTTAAACAACAAATTTAGAAGCTTCCTAAGTATTTTGCAAGGATTCAAATAATTAAAGAATCTTTTTAAGATTCTTGAGGAAATTTTGATTAATTTTTATATTTAAAAGAACTAACTGTAAGAGAAAATAGAATAACATATCAAACTATTTTAAATGATTTTATAAAATTTCTAGAAAGAATGTGGAATATTTTGAAGCAAAATTGTTTAAACAACCAATTTTGAAACATTTTTAGTATTTTCATTACTATTATTTTGAAAGGCTTCAAGAAATTAACAAAGTTGCTTCAGATTTCTGAGAACATTTCGACTGGTTTTTTATTTAAAACAATTAATTTTAAGAGAAAATAGAATAAGATTTCAAACTATTTTAAATAATTTAATGAAATTTCTAGAAAGAATGTAGAATATTTTGAAGCAAAATTGTTTAAACAACAAATTTTGAAACATTTTCAATTTTTTATTATTATTATTCTGAAAGGCTTTAAGAAATTAACAAAGTGGCTTAAGATTTCTAACAACATTTCAACTGGCTTTTTATTTAAAAGAATTAATTGTAAGAGAAAATAGAATAAGATTTCAAACCATTTTAAATTGATTTTTTATTTAAAATAATTAATTTTAAGAGAAAATAGATTAAGATTTCAAACAATTTCAAATTGTTTTTTCATTTAAAAGAATTAATTTCAAGAGAAAATAGAATAAGATTTCAAACCATTTTAAGCAATTTTATAAAATTTTAAAAAAGAATATAGAATAGTTTTAAACAAAATTGTATAAACAACAAATTTAAAAGTATTTCAAGTATTTTTATTATTATTATTATTATTATTTTAAAAGGTTTCGAGAAATTAAAAAAATTTTTAAAGATTCCTGAGAACATTTCAAAAGATTTTCTATTTCAAAGAATTAATTTAAAGAGAAAATAGAATAAGATTTCAAATCTTTAAAAATTATTCTCTGAAATTTCGAAAAAAATGTAGAATGTTTTCAAACAAAATTGTTTAAGCAACAAATTAAAAAAAATTTAAAGTATTTTGGAAGGTTGTATGAAATTAAAAAAATTTTAAAGTATTTTGGAAGGTTGTAAGAAATTAAAAAAATTTCATGAGATTTCTGAGAAACTTTCAATTAAATTTTTTATTTAAAAGAATTAATTCTAAGAGAAAATAGAATAAGATTTCAAACCATTTTAAATTGATTTTTCATTCAAAATAATTACATTTAAGAGAAAATAGAATGTGATTTCAAACCATTTTTATTGATTTTCTAAAATTTCGAAAAATAATGTAGAATAATTTCAAACGAAATTGTTTAAACAATAAATTTAGAAACTTTTAAGGTATTCTAAAAGGTTTTAAGTATTTTGAAAGAAATTAGAAAATTTTCTCCAGATTTCTGAGAAAATCTCGACTGATTTTTTACTTCAAAGAATTAATTGTTAGAGAAAATAGGATAAGATTTTAAACCATTTCAAATTGTTTTTTTTTTTTTATTTGAAAGAGTTAATTTCAAGAGAAAATAGAATAAGATTTTAAACAATTTTTAATTGTTTTTTTATTTGAAAGAATTAATTTAACGAGCAAATAGAATAAGTTTTCAAACCATTTTAAGCAATCTCATAAAATTTCGAAGAAGAATATAGAATATTTTTTAACAAAATTGTATGATAACAAATTTAGAAGTATTGTAAGTATTTTTATTATTATTATTATTATTTTGAAAGGTATTGAGAAATTAACAAAAATTTTACAGATTCCTGAGAAAATTTCAAAAGATTTTCTATTTCAAAGAAATAATTTTAAGAGAAAATAGAATAAGATTTCAAATCTTTTTAAATTATTTTCTGCAATTTCGAGAAAAATGTAGAATGTTTTGAAACAAAATTGTTTAGGCAAATTAAACAATTTTCTTGAGATTCCTAAAAAACTTTAAATTGAATTTTTTATTTAAAAGAATTGATTCTAAGAGAAAATAGAATAAGATTTTAAACAATTTTAAATTGATTTTTTATTTAGAATAATTATATTTAAGAGGAAATAGAATAAGATTTTAAACAGTTTAAAATTGTTTTTTTATTTTAAAAAATAAATTTCAAGAGAAAATAGAATAAGATTTTAAACCATTTTAAATGATTTTCTAGAATTTCGAATAAGAATGTAGAATATTTTACAACGAAATTGTTTAAACAACAAATTAAGAAGTATTTCAAGTATTTTTATTATTATTAATATTATTATTTTGAAAGGTTTCGAGAAATTAACAAAATTTTTTAAGATTCCTGAGAACATTTTGACTGATTTTTTATTTAAGAACTAATTTTTTGAGAAAATAGAATAACATTTCAAACCATTTTAAATTGATTTTCTAAAATTTCGAAAAACAATGTAAAATGTTTTCAAACAAAATTGTTTGAACAACAAATTTAGAAGTATTTTAAGTATTTTCATTATTATTATTATTATTATTATTATTTTGAAAGGTATCGAGAAATTAACAAAAATTTTAAAGATTCCTGAAAACATTTCAAAAGATTTTCTATTTCAAAGAAATAATTGTAAGAGAAAATAGAATAAGATTTCAAATCTTTTTAAATTATTTTCTGAAATTTCGAGAAAAATGTATAATGTTTTTAAACAAAATTGTTTAGGCAACAAATTTAGAAACTTTTTAAGTATCTTGGAAGGTTGCAAGAAATTAAAAAATTTTCTTGAGATTCCTGAGAAACTTTCGATTGAATTTTTTATTTGAAAGGATTGATTCTAAGAGAAAATAGAATAAGATTTCAAACAATTTTAAATTGATTTTTTATTTAAAATAATTATATTTAGGAGAAAATAGAATAAGATTTTAAACAGTTAAAAATTGTTTTTTTATTTAAAAGAATAAATTTTAAGAGAAAATAGAATAATACTTCAAACCATTTTAAATGATTTTCTAGAATTTCGAAAAAGAATGTAGAATATTTTACAACGAATTTGTTTAAACAACAAATTAAGAATTATTTCAAGTATTTTTATTATTATTAGTATTATTATTTTGAAAGATTTTGAGAAATTAACAAAATTTTTTGAGATTCCTGAGAACATTTCGACTGATTTTTTATTTAAGAACTAATTGTAAGAGAAAATGGACTAAGATTTCAAGCCATTTTAAATTTATTTTCTGAAATTTTGAAAAACAATGTAAAATTTTTTCAAACAAATTTGTTTAAACAATAAATTTAGATGCTTTTTAAGGATTTTAAAAGGTTCAAGAGATTAAAAAATTTTCTCAAGATTTCTGAGAAAATTTCGTTTGCTTTTTTTATTCAAAAGAATTAATTGTAAGAGAAAATAGAATAAGATTTCAAACCATTTTTAACGATTTTATCAAATTTCGAAAAAGAATGTACAATATTTTTAAACAAAATTGTTTAAATAACAAATTCAGAAGCATTTAAAGTATTTTATTGTTATTATTATTATTATCAAAGGTTTTAAGAAATTAACAAATTTTCATAAGATTCCTGAAAACATTTCAAATGATTTTTTATTTGAAGAATTATTTGTAAAAGAAAATGGAATAAGATTTCAAACCATTTTAAATTGATTTTTTATTCTGAAGAATTGATTTAAAGCGATAATAGATTAAGATTTCAAACCATTTTGAATGATTTTCTAAAATTTCAAGAAATAATGTACAATAATTTTAAAAAAATTGTTTAAACAACAAATTTAGAAACTTTTCAGGTATTTTGAAAGGTTTTAAGTATTTTGAAAGAAATTAAAAAATTTTCTTAAAATTTTTGAGAAAATTTTGATTCATTTTTTATTTGAAAGAATTAAAAAAAAAATAATAGAATAAGATTTCACATCGTTTAAAATTATTTTCAGAAATTTCAAATAATATAGAATATTTTTAAAGAAAATTGTTTATACAACAAATTTAGAAGCTTTTTGAGTATTTTAAAAGGTTTCAGGAAATTATAAAATTTTCTTCAGATTTCTGAGAAAAATTTGATTGATTTTTTATTTCAAAAAATTAATTTTAAGAAAAAATAGGGTAAGATTTTGAGCCATTTCAAATTAATCTTTTATTTTAAAAAATTAATTTTTAAAGAAAATAGCATAAGATTTTAAACTATTATAAATGATTTTCTAAAATTTTGAAAAAGAATGTAAAATATTTTACAACAAAATTGTTTGAACAACAAATTTAGAATCCTTTTGAGTATTTTAAAGGATTCAAGAAATTAAAAAATTTTCTCAAGATTCCTGAGAAAATTTCTATTGATTTTTATATTTAAAAGAATTCATTGCAAGAGAAAATAGAATAAGATTTCAAACTATTTTAAACGATTTTATAAAATTTCTAGAAAGAATGTACAATATTTTTATGCAAAAGTGTTTAAACAACAAATTTAGAAACATTTTAAGTATTTTTATTATTGTTATTTTCAAAGGTTTCAAGAAATTAACAATGTTGCTTAAGATTCCTGAGAACATTTCGACTGGCTTTTTATTTAAAAGAATCAATAGTAAGAGAAAATATAATAAGATTTCAAACCATTTTGAATTGATTTTTCATTTAAAATAATTAATTTTAAGAGAAAATAGAATAATATAACAAAATATTTTAAATGATTTTTTAAAATTTCGAAAAATAATGCACAACATTTTTTTAAAATTGTTTAAACAACAAATTTAGACGCATTTTAAGTATTTTGAAAGGTTTCAAGAAATTAAAAAATTTTCTTAAGATTCTTGAGAAACTTTCGATTGATTTTATTATTTGAAAGAATTAATTGTAAGAGAAAATAGAATAAGATTGCAAACCATTTCAAATTGAGTTTTTATTAGAAATAATTATAATTTAAAGAAAAAGGAATAAGATTTCAAACAATTTCAAATTGTTTTTTTATTTAAAAGAATTAATGTAAAAAAAAATAGAATGAGATTTCAAACCATTTTTAATGATTTTCTAAAATTTCGAAAAAGAATGTACAATATTTCTAAACGAAATTGTTTAAAAAACAAATTTAGAAGGTTTTTTAAACATTTCAAAAGGTTTCAGAAATCAAAAAATTTTCTTAAGATTCCTGAGAAAATTTTGATTGATTTTTTTAATTAAAAGAATTAATTTTTAGAGAAAATAGAATAACATTTCAAACCATTTTAAATGATTTTCTAAAATTTTTAAAAAGAGTGTAGAATATTTTCAAACGACATTGTTTAAACAACAAATTTACAAAGCTTTTTAAAGATTTTGAAAGGTTCAAGAAATTGAAAAATTTTCTAAAGATTCCTCAGAAAATTTCGAATAATTTTTTTAATAAAAAGAATTAATTGTGAGGTTTAATAGAATAAGATTTTAAGCGATTTTATAAAATTTCGAAAATGAATGTAGAATATATATTTTTTAATTGTTTAAACAACAAATTTAGATGCCTCTTAAATATTTTGAAAGGTTTGCAGAAATCAAACAATTTTATTAAGTTTCCTGAGAAAATTTTAATGGACTTTCTATTTCAAAGAATTAATTTTAAGAGAAAATTAAATAGGATTTCAAATCATTTCAAATTATTTTATGAAATTTAGAAAAACAATGTAAAATCTTTTAAACAAAATTGTTTAAACAACAAATTTAAAAACTTCATAAGTATTTTAAAGGTTTCAAGAATTAAAAAAATTTTCTCAAGATTCATGAGAACCTTTCGATTGACTTTTTTATTTAAAAGAAATAATTGTAAAAGAAAATAGAATAAGATTGCCAACCATTTTAAATTGATTTTTTATTTAAAATAATTATATTTAAGAGAAAATAGAATAAGATTTTAAACAATTTCAAATTGTTTTTCCATTTAAAAGAATTAATTTTAAGAAAAAAAAGAATAAGATTTTAAATCATTTTAAATGATTTTCTAAAATTTCGAAAAATTATGTAGAATATTTTTAAACGAAATTGTTTAAACAATAAATTTAGGAGTTTTTTAAAAATTTTGAAAGGTTTAAGAAATTAAAAAATTTTCTTAAGATTCCTGAGGAAATTTCAATTGATTTTTTAAATAAAGAGAATTAATTGTAAGGGAAAATAGAATAAGATTTCAAACCATTTTAAGCAATTTTATAAAATTTCACAAAAGAATGTAGAATATACATTTTTTAATTGTTTAAATAACAAATTTACACGACTTGTAAGTATTTTGAAATGTTTTCAGAAATCAAAAAAATTTATAAAGTTTCCTGAGAACATTTCAAAAGACTTTCTATTTCAAAGAATTAATTTTAAGGTAAAATAAAATAAGATTTTAAATCATTTTAAATCATTTTCTGCAATTTCGAAAAACAATGTAGAATGTTTTTAAACAAAATTGTTTAAACAACAAATTTAAAAACTTTATAAGTATTTTGAAAGGTTTCAAAAAATTAAGAAATTTTCTCAAGATTTATGAGAAACTTTCGATTGATTTTTTTATTTAAAAGAATTAATTGTAAAAGAAAATAGAATAAGATTGCCAACCATTTTTAATTGATTTTTTATTTAAAATAATTATATTTAAGAGAAAATAGAATAAGATTTTAAACAATTTCCCATTGTTTTTTTTATTTAAAAGAATTAATTTTAAGAGAAAATAGAATAAGATTTCAAACCATTTTAAATGATTTTCTAAAATTTCGAAAAAGAATGTAGAATTTTTTTAAACGAAATTATTTAAACAACAAATTTAGGAGCTTTTTGAACATTTTGAAAGGTTCAAGAAATTTAAAAAATTTTTTAGGTTACTGAGAAAATTTCGATTGATTTTTTTAATTAAAAGAATTAATTTTAAGGGAAAGTAGAATAAGATTTCAAACCATTTTAAATGATTTTCTAAAATTTCAAGAAATAATGTACAATCATTTAAAAAATAATTGTTCAAACAACAAATTTTGAAACATTTAAGGTATTTTGAAAGGTTTTAAGTATTTTTAAAGAAATTAAAAATTTTCTTAAGATTTCTGAGAAAATTTCGATTCATTTTTTATTTCCAAGAATTAATTTTAAGAAAAAATAGAATAAGATTTCAAATCGTTTAAAATTATTTTTAAATATTCTAAATAAGAATAAAGAATATTTTCAAAGAAAATTGTGTATACAACAAATTTATTAGCTTTTTAAGTATTTTGAAAGGTTTCAAAAAATTATAAAATTTTCTTCAGATTTTTGAGAAAAATTTTTTTGATTTTTTATTTAAAAAAAATTAATTTTAAGAACAAAATAGAATAATATTTCAAACCATTTTAAATTAATTTTTTATCAAAAAAATTAATTTTAAGAGAAAATAGATTAAGATTTCAAACCATTATGAATGTTTTTCTTAAATTTCAAAAAATGATGTAAAATATATTTTTTTAATTGTTTAAACAAAAAACTTAGACGCCTTTTAAGTATTTTGAATGTTTTCAGAAATCCAAAAAATTTTATTGAGTTTCCTAAAAACATTTCAAAAGATTTTCTATTTCAAAAAATTAATTTTTAGAGAAAATAAAATAAGATTTCAAATCATTTTAAATTATTTTCTGAAATTTCGAAAAAACGTTTTTAAAAAAAAATTGTTTAAACAACAAATTTAAAAACTTTTTAAGTATTTCAAAAGTTTTGAAGAAAATAACAAATTTTCTCAAGATTCCTGAAAAAATTTCGATTGATTTTTTAAATTAAAAGAATTAATTGTAAGGGAAAATAGAATAAAATTTAAAATCATTTTGAATTGCTTTTTTGTTAAAAAGAACTAATTTTAAGAGAAAATAGATTAAGATTTCAAAATATTTTTAATCATTTTTTTTAATTTCGAAAAAAAATGTAGAATACTTTTAATCAAAATTGTTTTAACAAATTAAGAAGCTTCTTAAGTATTTAAAAAAATTTCAAGAAGTAAACAAATTTCCTTAAGATTCCTGAGAAAATTTCGATTGATTTTTTATTTTAAAGAATTAATTTTAAGAGAAAATAGAATAAGATTTTAAACCATTTCAAAAGATTTTTTAAAATTTTTAAAAAGAATGTAGAATATTTTCAAACAAAAGTGTTAGAACAAATGTAGAAGCTTTTTAAGTATTTTGAAAGATTTCAAGAGAATAAAAAAATATTCTGGAGATTCTTGGAAAAATTTCAAGAATTTTTTTTTAACTAATTTTAAAGGAGAATTTAAAACGATTTCAAAAATTTTCGAAAATTTTAAAGCAAAATATTTTAATTTTGCAACTTTATGAAATTTTAGAAAAAATTCCAATAAGTTTAAGAGATATTTAAAAAATTTAAAAAGATTCAAAAATAATTTAAAACTTTAAAAAGTTTTAAGAAATTTATAAAGAAATATACCAATTAGAAGATTTCAAACAAAAAATTTTCAAGTTTTTGAGAATTTTAAAAGATTTCCAAATTTTTTATTTTAAATTATCTAAAAAAAACTAGATTGCAAAATTTTTCAGAAGATTATCAAAATAAACCAAAAAAAAGCTGCAACTTCTTTTGAGATTTAAGATTTTAAGACACTTTAAAATTTTTTTAAAAATGTAGATTTTTGAAAATTTTGAAATTCCTGGGAAATATTGCAAAAAACGAATTTCTAGAGAGAACTGAAAAAGATTTTAAAACATTGCAAAAATTTTGTAGAAAAATTTTTCAATTTTGCATAATTACAAAATTTTTGAAAAAATTCTAGTAAGCTCGAGAAATATTTATACGTTTTGAAAAGGTTTAAAAATAATTTAAAACTTGAAAAGATTTCAAAAAATTTCTAAACAAATGAAGATTTTGAAAGATTTTAAACCAAAAATTGATAAGCTTTTTGAAAATTCTGTAAAAGATTTAAAAACTGTCAAAAAATAATTTGGAATATTTCAAGGCAATTCTTTTAATTTTGCAGAATTTTGAAAAAACTGTGAGAAAAATCAGAATAATTTTAAGGAATATTTTAAAATATTAAAAGTATTAAAAAGTTTCAAAAATAATTTCAAATTAAAAAATTTTTTTAAAAGTATTAAACAAAATGTAGAAGATTGATCTTTTTATCAAAAATATAAATTTTTAGTTGAAAATTGATCTCTTTTGGTTAAGGATAATAATTTTGGAACTGGTAAGCTTAAAAATAGTGATTCCAAATTTTTATTTCTTGGATTAAAAATGGGGTTTCCCAATGGGGTTTTCCCACTGAAAGCCAAAAATACACGCGCGCGACTGATGTTACTAATCAATCAAATAATTAATAGTAAACTAATTATTTTAATTTTTAATTATTAAATTTTTTTAATCTTATTTTTTATTTCAGTTTTTTTCCAAAAATTTAATAAATTAATACAATTTACAATTAATGTTTTCAATTTTATCAAGACTATTGAATTTACAAACAGATTCACTATAATCCACTTTATAATGAAGAAAGCTTTTTTCTGTTCTAAATAAACTTCTGATAAATTCTCTCGAACCTTTGAGGCTTCTTCACCCTCATTTCTTTTTTCCCAATAAAGGAGAAAATGGTTGCTTTGAGTATTTTAAATAAAGAATAAAATATTATAAATAAAATATTTTACAATATGAAATAAAATATAAAATAAAATATAATATAAAATATAAAATAAAATATACAATATGAAACATAAAATAAAAAATAAAATAAAAAATATAAAATATAAAATGAAATATAAATTAAAATATAAAATAAAATATAAAATAGAATATAAAATAAAAAATAAAACATAAAATCAAATATAAAATAAAATATAAAATAAAATATAAAAATAAAATATAAAATAAAATATAAAATAAAATATAAAATAAAATATAAAATGAAATATAAAATAAAATATAAAATAAAATATAAAATAAAATATGAAATAAAATATAAAATAAAATATAAAATAAAATATAAAATAAAAAATAAAATAAAATATACAATAAAATATAAAATAAAATATAAACTAGAATATAAAATAAAATATAAAATAAAACATAAAATAAAATATAAAATAAAATATAAAATAAAAAATAAAATAAAATATGAAATAAAATATAAAATAAAATATAAACTAGAATATAAAATAAAATATAAAATAAAACATAAAATAAAAAATAAAATAAAATATAAAATAAAATGATTACAGGAATTTTAAATTAAAAATATAAATTTTTAGTTAAAAATTGATCTCTTTTGGTTAAGGATAATAATTTTTGAACTGATTAGTCTCAAAATAGTTATTCCAAATTTTTATTTTTTGTATTAATAATGGGTTTTCCCAATGGGTTTTCCCAATTGTTTTTTTTTCACTGAAAGCAAAAAATACACGCGCGCGACTGATGTTGCTAAACAATCAAATAATTAATAGCAAACTAATTATTTTAATTTTTAATTATTGAATTTTTTTAATCTTATTTT
>JAUELO010000015.1:1633597-1643614 GCA_032357855.1 Amphibolips quercusostensackenii
TTGAATGTAAGCATTGTTAAAAATTATTTTTATAAAATCGAGGAAAATATTGCGAAAATTGAAAACAAAATTCAGAGTAGTATAGCTGTGGCCGTACGGAAACACTTATTGACCGATGGTAATTACCATAGGTCGGTAATTCGTTCTATCCTACGTTACCGACATTAGGTAATTACCATCGGTCGGTAAGTGTCCCCGTATCGCCATAGCTATACTACTCTGGAATATTTTTTTTCCCATTTATGCAGTATTTTCCTCGATTTCATCAAACATTTTTAATAATGCTCCTTTTTTTGAACTTAAGATAACTCAAGTAAATCTTCAAAATCGTTGCATCGTTGCGCACTTACATTCTCCTACACACTCACACTAACACGCAGAGTTACAATGAAAAAAAGCATACAAATATCCGCGTGGCTGGCATATTATCAACGAAATGATATTTATTTACAGTTACAATGATTTTGCTGGTGGCCCCAAACATTTTCGAGTACCCGGCAGCACTTGTTCAACGAATTTCGGAGGAATCAAATAATAATCAAAAAGATCAATTAATTGAGCTAAAAAAACAGAGTCAAGATACTGATTCGCAACAATCATTTTCCCGCTGGCTCGAGAACTTTTATCTATCACAGAAAAATAAACATATCAAATTTTTCGGAATGTCGACCATAAATATACCCAAATTCATTATATTAATTAAAAATAAAACAGTTCTTTGAGGACGCCAGCGAGTAGAGTCGAACATACACAAATTTCTATGTAATCAAAATAAACGAGATTTCCTCCGAAGACTCACAATCGAGGCAAAAAATATTCTTCTGATTGTGAAAAAAGGGAAATATACGGTCCTTTACAAATACTTAGCAAATTATTTAGAACGTACAAAATTATATAAACTAGCTTGCAGCCACTCTTATCCTAGACGCCTCATAAAACCGGAATTTACTGTTAAAAGGGCAAACATCCCTACAGTGGATAATAGAACCATTCCTGATTAACATTAATGATTATTAATTAAAAATTAAACATATGTAAAAAATGAATTCAATTTAAGCAATAGTTCAGACACGATACGTGTTAATAAATTAAAATTAATTATTTTACGTACATTTGCGCTTCCAATTAATAATTATCCACCGTAGGGAGATTTCCTTTGCACTAATTCCAATTGAATTCTAAGTCTCCGTAGTTTTTTTTTTTTTGCAGGTGAAAAATCCTCCTGACTCGTCTCCTGGATGCGCATCCGTCTTAGGCACATTACGCAACGTAAGATAGTTTTTTTTTCTTTTCGGAGATGAAAATAAATGTAAAATGGTCATACGAGAGGGAAAAGATATTTGAGCCTTGTTTCGTGAAGGGGGTGAATTGTTGAGAAATTTGCACGAGTCTGACGGGAATTAAAAGGAACTTTTGTGATCGCTCATGTTGCGTAACGTTTGGTCCAAAGGCGCGCTATGCGATCGTGCTCTTCTCTGTTTTGTAGATATTGCGTTGCTATACTTCCCACGAGAGGATCAGCTAGAAATTAAAAGGTACAATTAAGAATTTTTAACCACACTGACATCTGAGGGTCCGGTTTGAAAAAGCATAATTTTTTCACGTTTTTTACGTCCAATTTGAAAAAATTCTAGTCAAATTTTTAAAAAATCTAGTCAATTCTATTAAATTAAAAAAACTTTCAAAAAATAGTGTCAAGATAGTGTTTTAAATGCTTCCGGTATTAAAAACGGACTTCACTGTTTACTTGATATGTTATTCTTTAGTCCATAAATTATAAAAAATTTGCTATTTACTTATCGCAGGCTTCACAGTTTTCCACTTTTTTCATTTTTTTTTACTTAAAATCTAACTAAATTAATAAAATCCAGTAAGAAAATGCAACTAGTTTTGATGAAAATGTTAATATTTGGTTGAAAATCCAACGGTTTTGTTAAAAATTCTTCTTTTTGGCTTAAAAATTAACAATTTTATTAAAATTTTTGTCTATCTTGACTAAGATTTTTTTAAATTGAAATTTCAACAATCTGCTTCGGTTGAAAATTAACTTTTTTGTAGAAAATTAATTTTTTTGCTAAAAAATAAAGTATTTTGTTGGAAATTCGTCTTTGCTGATTAAAATATTTTTTTTTTTTATTTTAAATTAAATTATTTTTTTGTTGAAATATAAGCTATTACGTTTTTTGTTGAAAATTCATCTCTCTTGGTTGCAAATTTTATTATCAGGTTCAAAATTAATTTGTTTTTTCGAAAATCCAACTGTTTTGTTGAGAATACTTCTTTTTGTCTTAAAAAATTAACGATCTGAGATTGAAATTTTTGTCTATCTTGATTTGAAATCTTTTCTTATTGAAATTTCAACTATCTGTTACGGTTGAAAATAAAATTTTTTGTAGTATTGGTTAAGTAAAATATTTTTAAAAATTTGTAATAAAATTTTTTTTATGAAATACAAACTATTACATTTTTTGTTCAAAATCCATCTTTGTAGGATGAAAATTCATCTTTTTAGGTTGAAAATTTAACTCCTCGATTCAAAGTTAACGACTTTTTTAAAAGTTCACTTTTTTGGTTGAAGTATCATAATTTTAGTTGAAGATTAGTTTTTTTTGTTAACAAGTAATTTTTTTAATTGAAAATTTAACTATTTAGTTAAAAATTTATTGAATATGTTAAAAATTCGTCTTTTTTGCAGAAAACTAATCTTCTTGGTTAAAAATTCAACTATTTAGGTTCCAAATTCAACTATTTGATTAAAAATGTATGTATTTTGTTAAACATTCGTCTTTTTTAGGAGAAAATCAATTTTTTGATTAAAAATAAAGTATTTTGTTAAAAATTTGTCTTTATTGGTTAAAACAAACTATTTTATTTTTATTTATAATTAAATTTTTCTTTGAAATATAAATTATTACATTTTTCGTGAAAATTCAACTTTTTAGGTTAAAGATTCAACTTTATAGGTTGAAAATTAAACTCCTTGGTTGAAAGTAGAAAAATTTTCTTGAAAGTTCATTTTTTGTTTAAAGATTCATAACTTTACTTGAAAATTATTTGTTTTTGTTGTAAATACTAGTTTTTTTTTTATTGAAAATTCAACTGTTTTGTTAAAAATGTAACGGAAAAAATATTCAACTGATCGGTTGTAACTTGTTACAAAATTAAACTGTTTTGTGTGAAAATTAATTTTATTTCATTTAAAATAAATATTATCTAGTCCATTTTTAAATAAAAATTGTTTTTTTTTTTGTTTTAAAAGTTCAACTATTTAATTTTAAAAAACCAAAAACGAGTAAAATATGAATTAAAAATTAATCAAATACAATTTGGACTATCACATACATTGTTCAAAGTATTTAGTTGAAAATTTATGTAATTTATTACAAATTCGTCTTTTTTGGTAGCAAATTGATCTTCTTAGACTAAAAATTCAACTATTTGCTACAAAAATATACTGTTGAGTAAAAAATTAATTTTTTTGATTGAAATTTAATTCTCAATGAAAATGTATCAAGTCCAATTTTGATTAGAAATTGATCATTTTTTGTTTGAAAATTCAACTATTTAGTTAAAAAATGATAGAAACGAAAAAAATATAAAGTAAAAATTATTAAAATAAAACTTAAACATCACATCCATTGTTCAAAATATTTCTTTGAACATTTATGCAATTTATTAAAAATACGTCTTTTTGGGTAGAAAATTAATCTTGTTGGTTGAAAATTCAACTATTCGGTAAAAAATGTATGTATTCTGTGAAAAATTCTTTTTTTTTTTTGGGAAAAATCAATTTTTTCCTAAAAATAAAGTCTTTTGTTGAAAAATCGTATTTGTTAATTAAATAGACTATTTTTTTATTTCGAATTGAAAATTTTGTTGTTGAAATATAAACTATTCCATTTTTTGTTGAAAATTCATTTCTTTTGGTTGAAAATTAATTTCTTTTGGTTAAAAATTTTATTTTTTGGTTCAAACTTAAATTATTTTGTTGAAAATCCGACTGTTTTATTGAAAATTATTCTTCTTGGTTTCAAAAATTGAGAATTTGATAAAAATTTTGTCTATTTTGACTAAGAATTTTTTTTATTGAACTTTCAACAATCTGTTACGGTTGAAAATCAACTTTTTTTGTAGAAAATTAATATTTTGGTTAAAAATCAAGTATTTTCTTGAAAAAACGTCCTTGTTGGTTAAATCAACCTTTTTTATATTTAATTAAAATATTTTTTTGTTGGAATATAAACTATTACATTTTTTGTTAAAAATTCACCACTTTTGGTTGAAAATTAAACTCCTTGATTGAAATTTAACAACTTTCTTTAAAGTCCATTTTTTTGGTTGAAATTTCATAATTTTCGCTGAAAATTAGTTGTTTTTTTTTTCGTTAAAAAGTAATTTTTTAAATTGAAAATTCTACTATTTTGTTAAAAATTCAACTGATTGAAAATTCAACTGTTGGTCGTAAATTGAATTTGTTGCTGTCAATTCACATACACGGGTTGAAAATTCAACTATTAAGACAAAATTGAACTATTTGTTGAAAATTCATTTTTTTACTGAAAATTAATTATACACAATTAAAATGCAACTAGTCCATTTTCAAGTTTAAAAAATTGATTTTTTTGGTTTAAAATTCAACATTCAGTTTAGAAAAAATTAGAAACGAATAAAATATAAACTAAATATTATTCAAATAATATTTGGACTAACATCACATTCATTGTTTGAAGTGTTTAGTTGAAAATTTATGTAATTTGTTAAAAATCTGAGTTTTTTTGGTGGAAAATTATCTTTTTTGTTAAAAAATTTAACTATTTAGGTTAAAAATGCAACTATTTGGTTGAAAATTCGTCTTTTTTACGAGAAAATGAATTTTTTGGTTGAAAATCGAATATTTTGTTCAGAAGGCGTATTTATTGGTTTAATCCAACTCTTATTTTTAATTACATATTCTTTTGTTTGCATATAAAATATTACATTTTTACTGAAAATTCAAATATTTAGGTTAAAAATTCAACACCTTGATTAAAAATTGAAATTTTTTAAAAAGTTCATTTTTTTGGTTGAAGATTCATAATTTTACTTGAAAATTATTTTTTTTTCTTTATAAAAAAGTATTTTTTTTACTGGAAATTTAACTATTTTGTTGAAAATTTGATTAACTGGTATAAAATTAAACTATTTGCTACCAAATTCATTCTCCTCAATGAAAGTGTATCTAGTCCATTTTTGACTGAAAAATTATTATTTTTGGTTTAAAGATTCAAATATTTAGTTACGTTATGTTAGAAAAAATATATATGCTAAAAATAAATAAAATGAAATTTAGACTAGTACTATTTAGTTGAAAATTTAGGTAATTTGTTGAAAATTCATCTTTTTGGCATACAATTAATCTTCTTGGTTGAAAATTCAACTATTTCGTCAAAAAATTACGTATTTTGTTAAAAATTCGTCTTTTTTAGGAAAAAATCTTTTTTTTTTTGATAAAAATAAAGTGTTTTGTTGAAAATTCGTCTTCAGTGGTTAAATCTAACTGTTTTTTTATTTTTAATTACTTTCTTTGTTAAAATATATACTATTACATTTTTTGATGAAAATTCAACTCCTCAGTTGAAAGTTGAGCCTTTTCTTAAAAAGCTCTTTTTTTTTGGTTGAAAATTCATTATTTTAGTTGAAAATTAGTTTCACTTTTTTTGCATAAAAAAAATAATATTTAAAAACTGAAAAATGATTTATTTTGTTAAAAATTCAAATGATTGGTTGTAAGCTTTTATTTGTCAATACATATTTCCGTGCTAAAAATTCAACTTTTTTTGTATAAAATTCTTCTTTTTGTCTTGAAAATTCAACAATTTGGTATAAAATTCAACTATTTGCTACAAAACTAAATTTTTTAGCAGAAAATTAATTATTTTAATTAAAAATCAATTCACTAAAATGAAAATGTATATAGTCTGTTTTTAATGAAAAATGGATCATTTCTGGTTTTAAAAATTCAGTATTTAGTTAAATAATGTTAGAAAAAAATATGTATAATAAAAATTAATAAAATAAAATTTGGACTAACATCAAATTCATTTTTCGAATTATTTAGTTGAAAATTGATTTATTTTCTTGAAAATTTTTTTTTTTAGGAGAAAATTTTTTTCTAATTAAATATTTTGTTGTTTAAATATAAACTATCAGACTTTTCGTTGAAAATTCAAATTTTTAGATGAAAAATGTAACTCCTCGGTTGACGGCTCATAATTTTAGTTAGAAATTCGTTGTTTTTTTTATTTAAAAAGTAAATTTCTAAACTGAAAATTCAACTATTTTTTTGAAAATTTCGGTTGTAAATTTTAACTTTTTTGTTGACAATTCATATTCTCGGGATGAAAATTAAACTATTTTATAGAAAAATTCGCCTTTTTGGTTTGAAAATTCAAAACTTTTATACAAAATTCAACTATTTGACACAAAAATAAACTTCTTTCATCAAATTCGGAAATATAAACTAAAAATCAATCAAATAAAACTTGGACTAACGACACACATGCATTGATCAAAATATTTAGTTAAAAATTTATATAATTTGTTTTAAAAAACTCGTCTTTATGGTGAAAAACTTATGTATTTTCTTGAAAATTGAACTATATTGTTAAAAATTCATCATTTTTGGTCGAAAATTTTACTGTTTTGGTGAACATTCGTCTTTTTGGATTAAAAATTCATCTTTTTCATCTTTTCATCTTTTTTAGCTACAAATTCATCTTTCTTGGTTGAAAATTCAACTGTTTTGTAGAGAACATGCCTTTTTGTCTTAAAAATTCAAAATCTGTCTTATTTTCGGTTAAAAAATGCAACCATTTTGAAAAAATTCGCCTTTTTGATTTGAAAATTGAACAGTTTGGATGAAAATTCAATTATTTGGTAGAAAATAAACTTTTTTGATGAAAATTCACATTTTCAGGTTGAAAATTGAATTTTTTTGTAGAAAATTCGCTTTTGTGGGCTTAAAATTTAACCATTTTGGATGAAAATTGAACTTTTTTTCATAGAAAATTCAACAATTTGTCTGAAACTTGAACTGGTTAGTACAAAATTATTATTTTTTAATTAATCTTTTTTGGTTGAAGATTCAACTTATTTAGTTCAAAATTAACCTTCTTTGCTTAAATGTAATTGTTTTTGTTGAAAATTACTTTTTTTTTGTTTAAAATATTGGTTCTAACTGAACATTGAATTATTCTATTTTTGTTTAAAAATTGATCTTTCTTAGTTGAAAATTCAACCATTTGGTTCAAAATTGAACAATTTTTTTAATATTCTACTATTTGGTTAAAAATTAATTTTTTTGTTGGAATTTCATATTCTCGGGTGGGAAATTAAAATTTTTTGTAAAAAACTTGTCTTTTTAGCTTAAAAATTTAACAATTTGATTGAAAATTCAATTATTTTTGTACAAAATTATTTTTTTGTTTGAAAATGCATCATATCGTCTTAACTCTCTTAGTTCATTTTTTTTTTTTAAGATTCATCATTTTAGTTGAAAATTAATTTCTTTGATTAGAAACTGAACTGCTTTGTGGAAAATTTGTTTTTTTTCTCGAAAATATTGTTTTTAACTAGAAATTTAACTATTGCATTTTACTTTGAAAAGTGTCATTTTTTACTTAAAAATTCGTCTTTTTGGCTTAAAAATTCGACAATTTGATTGAAAATTCAAATGTTTTTATACCATTTTTTTTTAATTCATCTTTTTTGATTCGCGATTAACCTATTTTGTTGAAAATTCGTCTTTTTTGCTTAAATGAAATTTTTTCGCTTTAAAATAAAATCTTTTTTGTTTAGAATATCATCTGAACTCATTAGTTCAAAACACTTTTTTACTTTTGAAGATTCATCATTTTACTTGAAAATTTATCTCTCTGATTGGAAACTGAACTATTTTGTTGAAAATTTGTTTTTGTTTTTTGTTGAAAATTTTGGTTTTGACTGAAAATTGAACTATTACATATTTTTTTTAAAATTGACATTTCTAGTTGAAAATTCAACTATGTGGTTCCAAATTGAATTATTTTTGTTAAAATTTCACTATTTGGTTAACTTTTAGGTGGAAAATTCGTCTTTTTGGCTTGAAAATTCAACAATTTGATTAAAAATTATTATTTTCTGATTAAAAATTTAATTGTTTTTATAAAAAATTCTTTTTTGTTTAAAGATTCATCTCTTTTAATTAAAATATTATCTAACTCCCTTAGTTAATTTTTTTTAAAATTCATTTTAGTTGAAAATTCATCTCTCTTATTGAAAGCTGAACTATTTTTTGAAAAATTCGTCTTTTTGGTTTGAATTTAATTGTTTTTGATTTAAAATTGAAATCTTTTTTGGTTAGAACATCGTTTGAACTCCCTTAATTTAAAACTTTTTTTTTTAAGGTTTATCATTTTAATTGAAAATTACTCTTTTTCATTAGAAACTGTTTTGTTGAATATTTATTTTTGTTTTTTGTCGAAAAGTTTTTTTTTAACGGGAAACTTAGCTACTCAATTTTTTTTAAATTGACATTTTTTCCTTGAAAATTCAACTATGCGCTTCATAATTGAACTATTTTTTTTAAATATTCTGTTTGGTTTAGAATTAACTGCTTTCTTGAAAATTTATATTCTTGAGTTGAATATTGGACTTCTTCGTAGAAAATTTGTCTTTTTAGCTTAAAAAATTTTTATTTTCGGATTAAAAATTCAGTTGTTTTTGTACAAAATTCTTTTTTTGTTTCTTATTTGAAAATACATCTCTTTTCGTTCACGACTCAACTATTTTGTTAAAAATTCGTCTTTTTTAATTAAATTTAATTGTTTTTGATTTAAAATTAAAATCTTTTTTAGTTGGAATATGGTCTGAACTCCCTAAGTTTTGTTTTTTATGAAGTTTTTATTGAACTAAAAATTTAACTATTTCATTTTTGTTTGAAAATTGACATTTTTAAGTTGAAAATTCAACTATGTGGTTCCAAATTAAATTATTTTTGTTAAAATTTCACTATCTGGTTAAATACTAACTTTTATGTAGAAAATTCGTCTTTTTAGCTTGAAAATTCAACAATTTGATTGAAAATTATTATTTTCTAATTAATAACTCAATTGTTTTTATAAAAAATTCTTTTTTGTTTGAAGATTCATCTCTTTTGGTTGAAATATTATCTAAAATCCTTTAGGTTATTTTTTTTCTTTAATTCATCATTTAATTTGAAAATTCATCTGTTTATTGAAAACTGAACTATTTTGCTTAAAATTTGTCTTTTTGGTTTAAATTTAGTTGTTTTTGATTTAAATTTAAAATCTTTTTTGGTTGGAACATCGTCTGAACTCCCTTAGTTTAAAACTTTTTTTTTTGAAGGTTTATTATTTTATTTGAAAATAACTCTTTTTCATTAGAAACTGATTTATTTTGTTGATAATTTGTTTTTATTTTTTTTTTCAAGTTTTTTTTTTAACTGAAAATTTAGCTACTCCATTTTTTTTAAATTGACATTTTTTGCTTGAAAATTTAACTATGCGCTTCATAATTGAACTATTTTTTTCAAATACTCTGGTTTAAAATTTACTTTTTTCTTGAAAATTCATTTTCTAGAATTGAAAATTGAACTCATTTGTAGAAAATTTGGCTTTTTAGCTTGAAAATGCAACAATTTGTTTGAAAATTCACATCCTTTAGTTCGCGATTCAACTAGTTTGTTGAAAATTAATCTTTTTTGGTGAAATTTAATTGTTTTTGATTTAAAATAACAATTTTTTGGTTGGAATATCATTAGGATTCATCATTTTAGTTAAAAATTAATCTTCTTGATTAGAAACTGAACTGTTTTGTTAAAAATTAGTTTTTGTTTTTTGTTGCAAATGTTTTTAACTGAATATTTGACTATTCCATTTTTGTTCAAAAATTGACATTTTTTAATTGAAAATTCAACTATGTGGTTCAAAATTGAACTATTTTTGTTAACATTCCATTGTTTGGTTCAAAATTAACTTT
>JAUELO010000015.1:1653145-1665078 GCA_032357855.1 Amphibolips quercusostensackenii
AATCGACAATTTTGTTGAAGTCAAGATATCAAGTTGAAAATCCGTCGTTTTGGGTTAAAAAAGCCATTTTCTTGTTAGAATATTGACGTATTTCGTTGAAAATTCGTTTTTTTTTTTGTAGAAAATTAAGCTTTTGGTCAAAAATTAACTTGTTCAAAAATTTATCTTTTTGACAAAAATCCATGTTTTCGGGTTGAAAATTCATCTGTTTAGTTAGAAAATTAAACTCCTGGGTTGAAATTCCAAATACTTTCTAAAATTAAACTTTTTTGGTTGAAGATTCCTAATTTGGGTAGAATTTTTGTGATTCACTTTTTCGTTGAAAATTATTATTCTTGTTTTGTAGAAAATATTGTTGAAAATTTGCCTTTTTAGGTAAAAAATCAATTTTTCGTCAAAAACAAGGGTAAAAAAAAGTGTAAGTGTAAATGGTGAGAGGCCTGATCAGCAATATTTTTTCTTACACTTTTGAGGTTAGATTCTGGCAGATTAAGAGACTTAAAATTTTGACATATACTTCAATAAACCGAAAATAGTAGTGCGAGACTGATTTGTTTTGTCTTTTCGAGACAGTAACATACATACCAATTCGGCAAAAATAGAACAATGAATCCCGCAGAAAAAATGTCAATCAGCATTTACGGTATCAAAAACAAAAGAAGCTTGGCAAAAATCGCTTTTGCTATTATTGACCCCAAAACAAAACATTCGCCACCGTAACTCTCAAAATCTCCACGAAACTAAATCCAGATAAAGAACACTGATAATAAAAAAATTAAAGCTCGTTTTTAGCCACCCAGATTTTAAGAAAAGTCTCGAAATCCGGGCCAGCGAAAAAAAATCTCGGAAAAAAGCAGAGGTTAGCCTATTTTACAGAAAACTAGGGCAAGAGAAGCTTTCTCGAGAAGGAGAATTGCGGCTCGATTTCTGGGAATTCGCTTCCTAGACACGAGAGTGGAAACTTAACCTTTGCAGACTCCCATCCCGAAAAAGCGAAATCTGACTCGACACGGAACAACCCCGCCGAGTCTCGGAATTCCGGTAAATTCCTAAACTCCCAACCGCAGAGACTGAAATCGATCGTATTTACCTGGTGCCTCGCTCTTCGCGAGCAGATGATTAAAGAATGTTTAGGAAATCCGGGAGTGTTCAGGTCTCAGATTTTCAGGCCCGGTGAGAAGCACTCGTGCCGGACGACGAGTTTTGATAATGGAGGCGAGGTGCTCGAGTCCCCTCGAGTTTGTCCAGTTTTCAGTATTTCGAAAATCACGTCACCTCACTCCCGAAAGTTGAAGCCCGGGTCGGAAATTTGGCTCTTCCTGGGAATTAGGGTGACGCTAAAAGTGAGGGGAAACGAGACACCCGGCTGCCCTTGCTGGCTGGGCTGGGATTTTCACTCGGAAGGGAGACACCGCAGAGCAGAGGAAAACAATACACACAAGCGCACAAAGGCTGTCGCTGCGATTTGATTTTGATATTTGAATTCCCCTCTTCTAGAGAACCCGGAAGTCCGGCGCCCGTCCAGCGTTTCTCAAAATTTTCCCGTCAGTTTTGTCACACCAGTGTCGGGCATCTCGTTTTTTATTCAAAATTCACAATCGCGTCGTCTTTTTCTATTTTAATCTCGATAGAAAAACACCGGGGCTGCGCATCTCTGCGTCGCCGGATGTTGATTTTTGGCAGATTTTCGACTGCTTCCGTGGCGCTGCTGTCGTCGCTTTTCAGGTCTGCCAACTGTGCTCTCATATCGGCTCATCAACCTCACAGCGCATGCGTTGCTCCAGCAGCTTCATTTGATGTTAATGGCGCCCTTATTTGAAATGATTGAATATGCAAATCAATTTTTTCCTGTTTTCCTTTACGTTTCTCTTAAATTTAAAATCTATAATTTATTTTTTAAGTATAAAAACAAATCTCTAATTTACCTTGTACTTTGAAACATTATTTTGTGATCTAAAAATTATTTAAATAAATTCTACAATGATGATTTATTATACAAAATTGATTTATGCATTTAATAACTTTAAAAAAACAGGCCGTATAAAGCTAATGAGACTGTTTATTCAACGCATGCGCAGTACAAATAGGGGTCTAATTCGGAGCACTGCTGCCAACCTAGATTTGGATTTTTTGATATTTTGTTAATTAAAAGAAAGAAACAACATTTAGGATAATATTTATACTTTAATTATAGAAACGTCTGAAAATAAAAATAAAATTTTCTGTCTAAAACTGTAAATAAAGCGAAAATGTTGTGTATTTTTTAAAAATTTTAATCGGTATGAAAGGGATCTTTTTGTGCAGTCGGTAAAAAAATTCTTTTATGTTTCGTAATTTAAATTAAATGGCGTTAAAAAGCAAAATTTTTAATTTTTATAAATTGAGAATTTCAAACAAAGCAATACAAATTGAATGATTTTCTAACTTAACACTTTTCAAATTACAACTTAAATTATTTTTATTTGAACTCGTTCTAAATTAATAGTTGTTCAATTTTTATTTAGAAATCAACATTTGTTCTGAAATCTTTTTAAATATTTTTTTTTAATAGTTTTTTAATACAAAAAATTTATTTTTAAGAATAAAAAATTATTAAAATTTTTTTTCACAATTTTGGAAATATTTTCGAATTTATTTGAAATATTCTGTTAAAATTAATTTTTTTAAATAAAAAATAGTTTACAATTTTCCTAGAAATGTTGAGGAAATGTTATTCTCTTAAAACCATTTTAAATTCTTAAAAAGCTTTAAAATTTTATTTTGAAATCTTCAAGAATCTATATTTTGTTTTAGATTTTTAAAAATCTTTTTAAATTTTAAATTATTTAAAAAATTTTTACAAAACTTTGAAATATCTTTTCAATGATTGGAACTTTTGCCATCTTTTTTTTGTAATCTTCGAGCTTATTTTTTTTTTTACAATTTGGAAATCTTTTGAAATCTTTTTAAATATTCTGTTGAAATTAATTTTTTTATATAAAAAAAATAATTAAAAATTTTCCTTGAAATCTTAATCATTTTTTATTCTTTTTAAACCTTTCAAAATTCTTGAAAAGCTTAAAAATTTTACTTCGAAATCTTCAAAAATCTACATTTTGTTTTAGATTTTTAAAAATATTCTTAAATTTTTAATTATTTAAAAAATCTTTGCAAAACTTTTAAATATCTCTAAGAATGATATGAACTTTTCGTATTTTTTTTTAATCTTCTAGATAATTTTGTTTCCAAAATTATTAATCTTTTTTGATATTCTGTAAAAATTAATTTTTTTAAATAAAAAATAATTTACAATTTTCTCACGAACCTCAAGAAAATGTTGTCATTCTTTAAAGACCCTTTAAAATTTTTAAAAAGGTTCACAATTTTATTTCGAATTCTTTAAGAATCTACAATTCGTTTTAGATTTTTTGAAATCTTTTCAAAATTTAAATTATTTTAAAAATTTTTGCAAACATTTAAATAGATTTTATAATGATTCGAAATTTTCCTATTTTTTTCTTCTCGATTATTTTTTACAATTTTCGAAATCTTTTTAAATATTGTATTAAAATTAATTTTCTTATTGAAAATAATTTGTAATTTTCTCAGGAATCTTAATAATTTTTTTATTCTTTTCAAACCTTTTAAAATACGCAAAATGCTTCTAAATTTTTTGTTTCAAACCTTGAAAAATCTACATTTTGTTAAAAGTTTTTAAAACCTTTTTAATTTTATTATTTATTACAATTATTCATTTATTACTTATTTTTTAATCTTTCAAAATCTTCTAAACATCTCTTTAACTCACTCGTATTTTGTGAAATTAATAATTGTTCAATTTTTATTTAAAAATCAATATTTGATTTGAAATATTTTAAAATAATTTCTTTAAATTAATTTCCCAATCAAAAAAATTAATTTTTAAAAATAAAAACTTATAAAAAATTTTCCTAGGAATCTCAAGAAAATTTGTTAATTCTTCTAAAACCTTAAAAATTCTCATAAGTCTTCAAAATTCTTAAAAGTCTTAAAAGTTTTATTTCGAAATCTTCAAAAATCGACATTTTGTTAAAAAATATTTAAAATCTTTTTAAATTTTTTATTATATGTGAAATTTTTGTAAAACTTTTAAATATCTTTAAGAAGAACTCGAACTTTTTCTCATTATTTTTTAATCTCGCAGATTATTTTTTTAGAATTTTTGAAATATTTTTAAATATTCGGCTAAAATTATATTTTTTCTAAATAAAAAATAATTTACAATTTTTCTACGAATCTTAATATTTTTTTAAATTTTTTAAAAAGTTTTTCAAAAGGGTTAAAAGAATTCTAAATTTTTTGTTTGAAATCTTCAAAAATTAAAATTCATTAAAAATTTTATGAAACCTTCAATTTGTCAATTATTTTTTTATCTTTCAAAAACATCTAAACATCTATTAAACTCACTTAAATTGAAAAAAAAAATTAATAATAGTTCATTTTTTATTTGGAAATCAGCATGTGTTTTGAAATGTTTTTAAATATTTTGGTAAAATTAATTTTTCAATGCAAAAAATTTATTTTTAAGAATAAAACCTGCTTGAAAATTTCCCTAGGAACTTAAGAATTTTTTTATTCTCTTAAAACCATTCAAAATTCTCAAAAAGCTTTTAAATTTCATTTTAACATCTTCAAAAATGTACTTTTTCTTTCACATTTTACAAAAATGTTTAATTATTTTTTAAATTTTTGCAAAACTTTCAAATATCTTTTAGAATGATTGTAACATTTCCTAATTTTTTTTTGATCTTCAAGATAATTTATTTACAATTTTGGAAATTTCTTGAAATCTTTATAAATATTCTATTAAAATTAAATTGTTTATATTAGAAATAATTTACAATTTTCCATGGAATCTTAATATTTTGCTATACTTTTCAAGCCTTTCAAAATTCTTAAAAATTTTATTTTAAAATCTTCAAAAATGTACATTTTATTTTAGATTTTTAAAAATCTATTTAAGTTTTTAATTATTTTTGAAATTTTTACAAAACTTTTGAATATTTTTTATAAGGATTCGAACTTTTCCTAATTTTTAATAATTTGCCAGATTATTTTTTTACAATTTCGGAAATATTTTGAAATTTCGTTAAATATTCTGTAAAAATTAATTTTTTTTTAAATAAAAAAATAATTTGCATTTTTTCCAAGAATCTTAATAAAATTTTTTATTCTTTTCAAACTTGTCAAAAATCTGAAAAAGCTTCAACATTTTATTTAAAAATCTTTAAAAATCTACATTTTACTAAAAAAAATTTCAAATCTTTTCAAGTTTAAATTATTTTTTAATTTTCCAAAACTTTTTAAACATCACTTAAGCGTACTTAAATTAAAAAAACTAATTATTGTTCAATTGGTTTGTATTCATCAGCATTTGTTTTGGATTTTTAATCATTTTTTAAATATAATTTAAAATATTTTTCTAAAATGAAAAATAGCCTTTAAATTTTTCCAGAAATCTTCAAAAAAATTGTTTATTATCTTGGAACAGGCAAATATTAATTCCGATTTTTCCTAAAGTATTAAAAAATCCTGCCAAATTAAAAAATTGACTCAAAATCTTTAAGATTGTAATCCAAAGTAATCAAATTGTAATCCAGTTTTGATCCAGTTTACTCTACTTGTAATCTTTAGCAATCCAACGTAATCCCACACAATACACTTGTAATCCAGGGTAATCCAAATGTAATCTAGTCTAATGTACTTGTAATTTGTAATAATCATGTGCGATCTCGCGCAATCCGCCTCAATACAATTGTAATCACGTTCTAATCCAGTTTAATCTAAATGTAATCTATAATGATTCTGTGCGATTACGCGCAATTCACTTGTGATCCAGCGTAATCCAATTTTTATCTAGTTCTAATCCAGTTTAATCTAGTTGTAATATGTCATACGCCAGTGTAATCCCGCACAATTCACTAGTAATCCGTCGTTAACAATTTGTAATCCACTTATAATTCAGTTTAATTGTAACCCAGTTCTAATCCAGTTTAATCTAGTTGTAATATGTCATGCGCCAGTGTAATCCCACGCAAAACAATAATCCAGCGTAATTCAATTGTAACTCAGTTTTAATCGGGATTAATCTACTTGTAATCTGTAATAATCCAGTGTAATCCCACACAATCCACTTGTAATCCGTCGTAATCCAATTTTAATTCAGTTATAATGCAGTTTAATCTACTTGTAATATGTAGTAATGCAGTGTGATCCCGCGTAATCCAATTGTAATCCACCGTAATCCAATTGTGATCCACTTATAATCTAGATTAATCTACCTGTAACATGCAGTAATCTACTGTAATCCACTTGTAATCTACGGTAATCAAATTGTAAGCAGAGGCAATCCAATTGAAATCCGGTGTAATACAATTGTAATCCAGATTAATCTACTTATAATCTGCAGTAATACAGCGTAATTTGCTTGTATTCCGGTGTAATCTAATTGTATTCCAAAGAAATTTAATTGTAATCCGTTGTAATCCAATTGTAATCCAGTTCTAATCTGTTAAAATCTACTTAATATCGGTTGTAATCCAGTGTACTCTACTTTTAACCAGAAGTAATCCAATTGTAATCCAGTTCTAATCTAGTTCAATCTATTTGCAGTATGTTCTAATCCAGTTTAATCCCGTACAATCCACTTGTAATACGTTGTAATCCAATTGTAATCCGAACTTATAATATGTAATCCAGTTATATTCCATTTTAATCTACCTGTAACCTGAAGCAATGTAGTGCAATCTACTTGTAATATGTTGCAATCTACTTGTGATATGTTGCAATCCAATTGTAATCTGTAGTAATACAATTGTAATCCAGTACAATCTACCTGTAACCTGTAGTAATCTAGCATAATACACTACTAATCCGTTGTGATCAAATTGTAATCTGCAGTAATACAATTGTAATTCAGTTCAATCTACATGCAACTTGTAGTAATCTAGTGTAATCCACTTGTAATCCATTTGTAATCCGAAGTTATCTAATTTTAAACCAGTTAAAGTCCAGTTTAATCTACCTGTAACATGTAGCAATCTAGTGTAATCCACTTGTCATCAGTTGTAATCAAATTGTAATTTGCAAAATACAATTGTAAGCCACTTCAATCTACCTGCACCCTGTAGAAATCTAGTGTAATTGATTTTTAATCCGTTGTAATCCAAATGTAAGCTGTAGTGATACAATTGTAATCCAGTTCAAGCTACGTGTAACCTGTAGTAATCTAGTGTAATCTACTGGTAAACTATGATAATCTAATTTTAATCCGCCGTCATCCCATTGTAATCCGCAATTATCTATATGTAATCCGCAGTTATCCCATTGTAATCTGCAGTAATCTAATTGTAATTCGAAGTTATCCAATCGTAATCCAGTTCAATCTACCTGTAACCTGTAGGTATCTAGTGTAATCTACTTGTAATCCGTTGCAATCCAATTGTAATCCAAAGTTATCTAATTTAATCCAGTTGTAGTCCAGTTTAATCTACCTGTAACCTGCGTCAATCTAGTCTTATTCACTTGTAATCCGTTATAATTCAATTGCTACCTGCAGTAATACAATTGTAATTCAGTTCGACCTACCTGTAACCTGTAGTAAACTAGTGCAATATACTTGTAATCCGCCGTCATCCCATTGTAATCCGCAATTATCTATATGTAATCCGAAGTTATCCCATTGTAATCTGCAGTAATATAATTGTAATTCGAAGTTATCTAATACTAATCCAGTTCAATCTAGCTGTAACCTTTAGTTATCTAGTGTTATCTACTTGTAATGCAGATAATTTCTTTAGTTTCAAAATGTATGCGTGTTTTTTTCAATCTTTTTTTTTTGAGTAGAGAAATTATCTTCTTCGATGACAGTTCATGATTTTAGTTGAAAATTTGACTATTTTATTTAAATTGTATATTTATTTTTTTTAGTTCTTCATTTATAATGTGTCCCTTTAAGTGTTCACATGACCTTCATTCCATACCGTACATCCGCGTAAATATTCGTAAAAGCCTAGCCTTACTATTTACAGATATTTACAGGTATTTACATAAATTCTTATCTCTAGATCCTTATTTCTAAATCTTTTCGATAACGCAATTCGGGACGTGTTAGTGAACGAGTGAACAAGCGATCGAAAGCGAGTGTGTGTGAGAGAGAGAGAGCAAGAACGCAACCACTTCTAATCTCATCGACTTTCGTTTCATTTTTCTTTCACTTCTTTTGTACCTTTATTTTGTCATTTTTTTATTCTCACATCTATTCTTTCATTCTTTCTCATTCGCTTCTTTAGCCCCTTCCAACTCTTTTATCCACTCTTCCCCTAATCCATCCTCCCCTAGAATTTGTATCACATTCTCTTGCCAGCTTCCTTTATTTTCCATTCCTCACCTACATCCTTCCCATACATGCTCCCATGTTTTCTCTTTCCATTCACAGATTCTGCACTTTCTATTCTCTTTCTTTTCGCAGTACATCCCCTCCCTTACCTTATTTCCCAATCTGAATCTTGCTATTTTTGTCCACCGTCCCTCTCCTCATTCCTCTTCTAAATACTTTGTTACCTCTTCCTTTTTTATAATCTTACACCATTTATAACATTTAGATTCCTTAATCATCCCCCATCTTTTAAATAATTGTCTCTCTCTATCCATTTTTCCAATTCTTCATAATTTACTCCAGTCTCGTCTTCTATATCTCTACTATAAGAAAATTCTACTTTACCCCACATCTCCCAAACACTTTCTCAACAACTCTCCTCCCTTTCCTTCCCTCAGCTTCGTTTTAAAATTAAATCCCTCTTTCCCGCTCTAGTACTTAATTTATCCCTTTGCGTTTTCTGTCTTACCATATATTCTGGCGTCCTTCAGTATGACCCTAACTTCCATTTTATTTATTTTTTCTGTAAAGTCTTAATTTTTTCCCTTTTTTTATCCCCATATCTCTTCTTCATAACCTAATACCACCGTACCAGAATATTAAGTAGCCACATTTTCCTTCTCTAAATTTTTTTGACCTTTTTTTACGTATTTCTTATATCTGTCTCATTACCCCTGCTTCTTTTTTCATTCTTTCTCTTATATGAGCTCTATGGTCTCCATTTGTTTGCAAGATGTATCCCAGCTTTTTAAATTCTTTTACTGCTTCTACCTTTATTCCTTTCTTTCTCCCAGTGCATTCTCTCTTTCTTCTCCCTCCTTTTCTGAACCTCCTTATATTTGTTTTTTCTACATTCAAATTCTACTTTTTTTCATCTGAGTATTTTTTAATCTTGTGATTGAGCCCACCATTCCTTCTCCCTCCTCTGCCATCAAAACAATATCGTCTGCATGTGCCAGTGTATATATTTTTTCGTTCCCTATCCTGATTCCTTCACATATTTTTTTCTTTATTCCTTTTTCTAAGTCGGCTCTCACCAACTAGAATACTTGCTCTTCTACCTTTGCCCTTGTTTTTGTTTTTTTAAGAATTCTTGATACTTTCTTTATTAATCCCTTTCTTAATTCTTTTTTACCATACATTTTTCTATCTCGTCTCGGTCTAACGAGTCAAAAGCCACCTTTAAGTCTACGAACATTGCTATCATTTTCCCTTTTTCCCTTTTAATTATTTTCTTTCCTAATTAGTTCATGACATATATATTATTCATCACCCTCATCCCTTTTCTAAGCCCTGTCTGATTCGGTGACTATCCTTTTCTCCTTAACTTTTTTTTTTAACCTCTTCAATAAAACCGTCACATATACTTTATACAATGTTAGCACAAGTGTCACTTCTCTATAATCTTTAACCTTCTCCTCTTTGTTTTTCTTCACTATAAACACCACTCCTTCTTCCTTCCATAACTCTGGCCACCCCTTTTCTCTCCATACTCCATTGCACATTATCCATGCCCATTTCTTTAATTCTTTCCTCTTATATTTTCAGACCTTATTTGTTATCTTATATATACCAGGTGCCTTTTCATCTTTTATTATTTCTATCACCTTGGCTATTTCTTCCCTTGTTATGTCATCTTTCTCATCTCCTTCTCTACTATATTTTCCCTTCTTTCTAACTTTTCTCTCTACCCCTCTCAGCAAATCCATGTAATATTTTTTTTGATTTTACAATCTCAGTATCCTAATTCACTCGTTTTCTTCTTTTTCTCTTTCTATCCACTACTTTCCAAACCTCTCTTTCAGTTCTTGCCTTTTCTGCCTCTGGCTGAAAAATGTTGTCCTCCTCTTCCTTTTTATCATACAACTCAGTATGCTCCTTCTTTCTTCTCCTATATTTTTCTCCACTACTTTTTACTTTTCTCTATTTTCTCAATTCCTTTCCGACCTCCTTTTTTTTCTTTGCATTCCTTACCTTATCTATTCCCATTACCTCCCTCACTAACGTCTTTTTTGCTTGTGCACTTTTATCCTCGTTTTATTTCTTCTTTTACTATTCTTATCTCCTCGTCTACGTTTTCCTCTGACATTTTAATATTTCAGACCTTTTATTTAAACTTTTTTTTCCTTTAGTTGACCAATCCTTTCTTACTGCACTTTTTACCGTTTATTTCTTTTTATCCATATTTTTATTACTTTTTTCTGCCTTCAATGTCACTATTATAGGAAAGTGATCCAAATATATATACACTCCTACCTCTTGTTTCTTGACATTACATTTTACTTTATCGTCTAGTATCACATAATCAATTACTGTTTTCCTTTCTCCTCCTGGGCATCTATATACCCCTGCTTCATATCTTTCTATATTTCCGCTTAAGATAAACCATTGCAACTCCTCCAATCTCTTTAACACAATCTTTTCCTCCTCATTTAGTGTATTTTCTTTTGATTTTCTTCCTCGATAAAATCTCTCCCTATTATAAGCCTAATGTCTTTTTATTCGCTTTTATCAGTTCTTTCATCTCCTTTGATCTCTCCTGCATTTTACTATTATTACTATTAATCCTTCCTATTGTTATTTTATCTGTTTCTTATCCTTCCATGTTATACAATCTCTCCCTACTTCTATCACCACTCCTTCTATTGCTGTCTTTTTTATTCTTTCTCTTTGCACCCTGAACTTAAAACTTGTAACCTCTTGGTAACCTTTCCCTTACTCTTTTTCACCCTTTTTCTTCTAGCCATGTTTTCATCATTACTACTACGTCTTATTGCGCCAAATATCTCATAAGGTTCCTATCCTTTATATGTAATCCTGCTATACTTCAGTACATATCCTCCATTCTTTCTCAATTTCGTTTGTCATCTCTTTCGGTTTCTTACTTTTTTTTTTCTATCTTCCATTTCTTCTGTCCTAGTTTTTTTGCACCTCATTTCATACCGTCTTTTCCCTTTCTTTGTCCCAATCCCACCATACTCCTTCTATCTGTATTCTGCCATACATAAACTATGTTCTATTTTCCTTTCCTACATCACTTTCCTCATGTGCTCTCATTTCCTTAGTTTCACCATACCATTCTCTACACTCTTCGTTCTTTCGTTCCTACACTTCGCACTTTCTCTACCTGTACTTTAGCAGCAATTCTTTTTAGTAGTTCTTCTACTCCTTCCTTCAGTTCTTCCTCCTCTAATCTTAAACCCTTTATCACTAAGTTTCTTTTTCTTTCTTCTTTATTTTTCCTTTCTTTTCTTTGTTATATTCTTTTCAGCCTTTTTTTTCTTTCATCCACTCTTCCGACTTTTAAACTCCCAGTTTGAGCTTTCTATTTTTCGTATTCCACCTTTCAAGTATGATATTTTTTTATTGGGCTCTTCCTGCTCTTCAAATCTTTTTTTTTAACTCTGCATCCTTTCCTCCAAATTTTCCCTAATTTCTTCTCATTTTCGCATCTCTTTTGTAAGCTTGGCCATATCTTTGCTAATTTCTTATTTTATTTCCTCTTCTCTTTCTTCCTACATTTTATCCAGCCCTTTTT
>JAUELO010000015.1:1674485-1691606 GCA_032357855.1 Amphibolips quercusostensackenii
AAAACTATTCTTCTTGGTTAAAAATTCAAATATTTGGTTACAAATTTATGTAATTTGTTCAAAATTTGTGTTTTTTTGATAGAAAATTAATCTTTATGGTTGAAAATTAATTCTTTGGTTACACATTTATTAATTTTGTTAAAAATTCGTCTTTTCTGGTTAAAAATTGAACTATTTGGTGAAAATGTTATTAATTTTGTTAAAAATTCGTCTTTTCTGCTTAAAAATTATTCTTCTTGGTTGAAAATTCAACTATTTGTTAAAAAATTTATGTAATTTGCTGAAAATTTGTGTTTTTTATAGAAAATTAATATTCCTGGTTAAAAATTCAATTAATTGGTTAAAAATTGATTAATTTTGTTGAAAATTTGTCTTTTCTGCTTAAAAAATATTCTTCTTGGTTGAAAATTCAACTATTTGTTTGAAAATTTATGTAATTTGTTGTTAATGCGTGTTTTATGTTGAAAATTCGTATTTTTAATAGAAAATTAATCTTCATGGTTGGAAATTCAAGTATTTGGTTAAAAATTTATTAATACTGTTGAAAATTCGTGTTTTTTATAGGAAATGAATCTTCATAGTTGAAAATTAAACTGTTTGGTAAAAAATTTATAAATTTTGTTGAAAATTCGTCTTTTCTGCCTAAAAACTATTCTTCTTGGTTAAAAATTCAAATATTTGGTTACAAATTTATGTAATTTGTTCAAAATTTGTGTTTTTTTTATAGAAAATTAATCTTCATGGTTGAAAATTTAACCATTTGGTTACACACTTATTAATTTTGATAAAAATTCGTCTTTTCTGGTTAAAATTGATTTTTCTTTGTTAAGAATTCATCTATTTGGTTAAAATTTTATTAATTTGTTGAAAATTTGTGTTTTTTATATAAAATTAATTTGCATGGTTCAAAATTCAACTATTTGGATAACAATTCACGCAATTTGTTAAAAAATTTATGTAATTTGTTAAAAATTCTTATTTTTTTGTTGAAAATTCCTGTTTTTTACAGAAAATTAATCTTCATTGTTGAAAATTAATTAATTAATTTATTATATATCCTCCATATAGGATAACTTAATTTTGTTAAAAATTCCTCTTTTCTTGTTAAAATTTATTCTTCTTGGTTAAAATTCAACTATTTGTTTAAAGATTTATGTAATTTGTTAAAAATTCGTGTTTTCGTTGAAAATTCGTGTTTTTGTTAAAAATTCGTGTTTTTTATAAAAAAAATTAATCCTCATGGTTGCAAATTCAACTATTTGGTCAAAAATTCATTTATTTTGTAAAAAATTCGTCTTTTCTGGTAAAGAATTAATCTTTTCGGTTAAAAAATCAAGTATTTGACTAAAAATTTGTGTATTTTGTTACGAGTTTATCTTTTTTCGTAGAAAATTAATATTCTGTGTTGGTAGAATCTGTTTTGGTTGAGGATTAACTATTTGTTTAAAAATTTATTAATTTTGTTAAAAATTTGTTCTGGTTGGAAATTATTCTTCTTGGTTAAAAATTCAACTATTTGGTTACAAATTTATGTAATTTGTTCCAAATTTGTGTTTTTTTAATAGAAAATTAATCTTCATGGTTGAAAGTTTAACCATTTGATTACACATTTAATAATTTTGTTGAAAATTCGTCTTTTCTGGTTAAAAATTATTCTTGGTTAAGAACTAATCTATTTAGTTGAAAATTTATTTAATTGGTTGAAAATTCGTGTTTTTTATGAAAAATTAATCTTTATGGTTAAAAATTCAACTCTTTGTTTAAAAATTTACATAATTTGTTAAAAATTCGTGTTTTTTATAGAAAATTAATTTTTATGGTTAAAAATTCAAATATTTGATTAAAAATTTCTTAATTTTGTTAAAAATTCCTCTTTTCTTGTTAAAATTTATTCTTCTTGGTTAAAATTCAACTATTTGTTTAAAAACTTATGTAATTTGTTAAAAATTCGTGTTTTTTGTTAGAAATTCGTGTTTTTTATAGAAAATTAATCTTTATGGTTAAAAATTCAAATATTTGATTAAAAATTTTGTCATTTTGTTAAAAATTTCTCTTTTCTTGTTAAAATTTATTCTTCTTGGTTAAAAATGCAACTATTTGTTTAAAAATTTATGTAATTTGTTAAAAATTCGTGTTTTTTATAGAAAATTAATCTTCATGGTTGAAAATTCCACTATTCGGTTAAAAATTCATTTATTTTGTTGAAAATTCGTCTTTTCTGGTAAAAAATTAATCTTCTCGGTTGAAAAATCAAGTATTTCGCTAAAAATGTGTGTATTTTGCTAAGAAATCATCTTTTTTAGTAGAAAATTAATATTCTGTGTTGGTTAAATCTGTTTTGGTCAAGGATTCAACTACTTATTGAAAAATTCGTTCTGGTTGGAAATTATTTTTCTTGGTTGAAAATTCAACTACAAATTTGGCTAAAAATGTATCTACATTGTTGAAGTTTCTTTTTTTTTGTAGAAAATTAATATTATGTGTTGAAAATTTATCCTTTTGGTTCAAAATTTAAGTACTTCATTAAAAAATTTTTTAAACTTCTCGTCAGTCAAAAAAATTCTCAAACAGTGTAACCAGTGTCTTCAGTCCGAGGCCTCCTTAAACAATATTTTTACTAACCATTGCTGACTGGTGCAATAATCCTTTTTGGAGTTGAAACTGAAAACAAAACAATTGAGAGATAAAAAAATCATTTTTTAATTCCTAAATCAATAATAAATCACATCAAATAAAAATACTAACCACTGCTGTTAGGATTAGAAACCGCAGGAGGCGGCGTACTTGTGTCTATTACTTTTGACTTTGCTTTAGGAGTTCTTTTTCCTGCATTTGGTAAAGAAGCTAAGAGTGGAGCTTTTGCTACGGAATAAATGTTAAGCACCTGATGGCCAATATCGTCTAAAATGTCCTTATTCAAATCCTCTACGAATAAATCCCACCATTTCTTTTGATTCGGTTTTTTTCCTTTCCAATCTAGGACTTGAAAACAATTCATTTTTGTTGCTAATCGAATTAGGGCAATGGCTATCAGTTCAGGCTCCCACTGAACACAGAGAGTTGTGCACAAGCTGCAATTCAAAAATTATTTTTAAATTAAAGTTAAGAGTTTTCAAAGCATTATAATCAGGGCCTATAATTTTACGTAGTCTAGCTTTATTTAATCCGGTATAAAAAATTGCAGTGAAAATTCAAATTTATTTTCCAAGCATAATTTACAATTTTATAAACTAATATTTTCTAAGTATTGAAAATAAATCAATTTTTATATCTGAATTAATAGAACCCAATAATACAATTCAAATATTTTTTCGTAGAAAAGTCAACAATTTTATTTTGGGTTAAAAATTCATCTTTCTTGATTTAAAATTTTATTATTTGGTTAAAAATGTACTTTGAAATAATAAAAAAAATTATGTTAAGAGTCATCCTTTTGTACTGAAAATTCAACTGTTTCATTGAAAATTTATGTTTTCGAGTTAAAAATTCATCTATTTTTTTAATAAAAATGAGATTAGTTTTTTTGCTGTTAAAATATCAACTATTTCATGTTTTGTTGAAAATTCATCTAATTTTTTATTAAAAATTCATATTTTTTGGTTGATAATGTGTCTTTTTGATATGACAATTAAAGTACTTGGTTTAAAATTAATATCTTATTTAAAAACTCGTCTTTATTGCTTTAAAATTGATCTTTTTGATTAAAAATTAATTTTTTGGGTACAAATTCATATTTTTGGGTTAAAAATTCAAGTATTTTGTTGAAAATTGGTCTTTTATAGTTAAATTCGACTGTTTTTTTATTTTGAATTAAAAAAAAGTTTTGGGTAAAATATAAAAAATTACATTTTTTATCACGTATTTGGTTGCAATTTTAATTTTTTTTTTTTTGAAAATTCAACAATTTTTAAAAAAAAGTCATCTTCTATGTTGAAAATTCAACTGTTTTTTGAAAATTACTATTTTAGAGTCAAAAATTAAAATGTTTTTCATTTAAAATAAAAATATTTTCTGGATGAAATATCAACTATTACATTTTTCGTTGAAAATTTTTCTAATTTGTTGAAAATTCGTATTTTGTTGTTAAAAAATCCTGTTTTTTCAAATAGAAAATTAATCTTTATGGTTAAAAATTCAAATATTTGGTTACAAATTTCTTAATTTTATATGAATATCGTTTTTTATTTATTTTTTTTTATTTTTATTTTTTTATTTACTTATATTTTGTTTGGTTGAAAATTATTCTTCTTGGTTTAAAATTCTACTATTTGTTTAAAAATTTATGTGATTTCTCAAAAATGTATGTAATTTGTTAAAAATCCAAATATCTGGTTAAGAATTTCTTAATTTTATGAAAAAAATCGTATTTTATTATATATTTTTTTTTTTGATTTATTTATATTTTTTTTTGTTGAAAATTATTTTTCTTGGCCGAAAATTCAACTATTTGTTAAAAAACTTATGTAATTTCTCAAAAATGTATGTAATTTGTTGAAAATTGAAATATTTGGTTAAAATTTTTTTAATTTTATTATTAAAATCGTATTTTATTCATTAAATTTTTTTTTTATTTACCTATACTTTTTTGGTAGAACATTATTCTTTCTGATCAAAAATTCATATTTTTGATTAAAAATTCACTTTTTGATGAACATTCACGTTTTTTGGTTATAGCTTTATTTTTTTGTTTAAAAATTTAACTATTTGTTTGAGAATTCCTGTAAGTTGTTGAAAAATCATGTTTTTTTGTAGATAGTTAATATTTTTAGTCAAAAATTAAACTTCTTGCTTGAAAATTCATCTCTTTCTTTAAGAATTCATCATTTTCGTTAAGAGTTCATCTTTTTGATGAAAAATTCATCTTTATAGTTAAAAATTACTCTTTTTGGTTGAAAATTTATTTTTTTGGTTGAAAATTCATCTTTTCGACTGAAAATTCAACTATATGGTTGAAAATTCCTGTCATTTGTTAAAAAATCATCTTTTTTTGGAGAAAATTAATATTTTTGGTTAAAAATTAAACTTTTTGGTTGAAAATTCAACTTTTTAGTTCAAAATTAACTTTATTGATAAACATTTACGTTTTCGGTTCATAAATTGAACTATTTTGTTGAAAAATCGTTGTTTTTTTTTGGTTCGAAATTGTAGTATTTTATTGAAAATATAATTTTTTTCATTGAACAATTTTTTTTAAGTCGTCCTTTTTGCGTTAAAAATCCGAGTGTTTTTTCGATAATTATTACTTTCGAATTGAAAATTAAACTGTTGTAGATTTAAATTAAAAATCTTTTTTTTTTGTATGAAATATCAATTATTACATTTCTTGTTGAAAATTCATCTTTCTTGGTTAAAAATGCATTTTTTTTGTTCAAAAATAAACTTCTCGAGATGAAAATTTAACCGTCTTTTTGGTTTAAACCAACTATTTGTTAAAAATTCATGTATTTTGTTGAAAATTCGTCTTTGTTTGTAGAAAATTAATCTTTTCGTTCAAAAATTAATCTTTTCGTTCAAAAATTAAGCTTTTTAGTAGAAAATTCAACTTTTTGGTTACAAATGAACTTTTTTGATGAAAATTCATATTTTTGGGTAAAAAAATTCAACTATTTTGGTAAAAAATTCAAATATTTTATTGAGCATTGGTCAAATACTTTGTTGAAAATTAAACTATTTTGTTGAAAATTGGCCTTTTTGGTCGCATTCAACCGTTTTTTGGTTACACTTTTTTTGGCTTAGCTTCGTTGATTTTTTTTTTAAATCGACAATTTTGTTAAAAAGTCATGCTTTTGGGTTAAAAATTCATCTGTTTTATTGAAAATTCAATTGATATGGTTTAAAATTAAAATCATTTTTAGTTAAAAATCCTTTTTTTTTTGTTTAAAAAATCTTTTTTTTTGTGGGTTAAAATTCCAATTTTCTAGGTAGAAAATTCATGCATTTTGTTGCAAATTCGCCTTTTTTGCAGAAAATTAATTTTTTTTGTAAAAAATTTAATTTCTTGGTTGAAAATTTTTCTTTTTGGTTGAAAAATAATTTTTTCAATGAAAATTAATATTTTCGGTTTAAAAATTGAACTATTTTGGTAGAAAATTCAATAATTTTGTTAAAAATTGGTCTTTTTGGGTGAATTCAACCATTTTTTGGTTACACTTTTTTTGCCTTCACTTCGTTGAAGACAACTATGTTAAAAATATGTGCTTTAAGGTTAAAATTTCATCTATTTTAGTGTAAACTCAACTGATATTGTGTGAAATTAAAATCCTTTTTGGTTAAGAATACTTTTTTTTGGGTTAAAAATTAAATTTTCTTGGTAAAAAATTCACCTATTTGGTTGCGAATTCATGCACTTTGTCGAAAATTTGTCTTTTTTGCAGAAAATTAAGTTTTTGGGTAAAAAATTTAATTTCTTAGTTGAAAATTTTTCTTTTTGGTTAAAACATATATATATATTTTTTTAAATCATATTTTCAAATAAAAATTCAACTATTTTCGTAGAAAATCCATATATTTTGTTGAAAATTGGTCTTTTTGGTTGAATTCAACCATTTTTTGGTTATACTTTTTTTGGCTTAGCTTCCTTGATTTCTTTTTTTTTCTTTAAAAATCTACAATTTTGTTAAAAAGTCATGCTTTTGGGTTGAAAATTCATCTGTTTTATTGAAAATTTAATTGATATGGTTTAAAATTAAAATCATTTTTAGTTGAAAATCCTTTTTTTTGTGTCAAAAATCTTTTTTTTGGTTAAGAATTTTTTTTTGGATTAAAAATACAATTTTCTTGATGAAAAATTTATGCATTTTGTTGAAAATTCGCCTTTTTGCAGAAAATTAAGTTTTTTGGTAAAAAATTTAATTTCTTGATTGAAAATTTATCTTTTTGGTTAAAAAATAATTTTTTTATGAAAATTATTATTTTCGGGTTAAAAATTCAACTATTTTTGTAGAAAATTCAAATATTTTGTTGAAAAATGGTCAAATACTTTGTTGAGAATTGAACTATTTTGTTTTTAATTGGTCTTTTTGGTCGACTTCAACCGTTTTTTTATTACACTTTTTTTGGCTTAACTTCGTTGATTTTTTTTTTAATCGATAATTTTGTTAAAAAGTCATGCTTTTGGGTTAAAAATTCAACTGTTTTATTGAAAATTCAACTGATACTGTTGGAAATCGAAATCCTTTTTGGATGAAAATCCTTTTTTTTTTTGGATTAAAAATTCAATTTTCTTGGTAGAAAATTCAACTATTTGGTTGCACATTCGTTTCATCTTTTTGCAGAGAATTAACTTTTTTCGTCAAAAATGAAACTTCTTGGTTGAAAATTTACCTGTTTGGTTGAAAAATAATTTCTTTGAAATAAAAATTCATATTTTCCGGTTAAAAATCCAACTCTTTTGGTAGAAAATTCAATTAGTTGAAATATCAAGTGTTCTTTGGTTTACCTTCGTTAAATTTTTTTTTTATTGTTTGATTTGGAGAATTGCCATTTTAGTTGAAAATTAATATCCGTGGTTTAAAATTTAACTATTTTGTAATAAAATTTAGACATTTAGTCGCAAATGTATTTTTTTTATTTGAAAATTTTGTTAAAAAATTATGCCTTTGAGTTGAAAATTTAACTGTTTTATTTAAAAGTCAACTTTTTTTTATTTCAATTAAAATCTCTTTTGGCTGAAAATCCGTAATTTTTGATTCAAAATTCAATTATCTTGTTCGAAATATCAAATATTACTACTAACTTAAATATTAATAAATTTTGTTGAAAATTAATGTTTTCTGGTAGAAAATTAATTTTTTTGGTTATAAATTCATCTTTTTAGCTTGAAAAATCAAATGCTTTATTGGAAATTAGTCTTTTTAGATTAAAAATTTAACTATTTTGATATAAAACAACAATTAGGTTAAAAATTAACTTTATTGCTAAAAATTCAACTGATTTGTAGAAAATTCGTCGTTTTAGCTTGAGAATTCAACAATTTCGTTGAATTTCTTTTGTTCTCGCCTACAAAATCATTTTAGGTTGAAAAATTAACTATTTGGTTCAAGTCTCACCTATTTTGTTAAAAATGCAATATTTTTGCTTGCGATATTAAGAAATGAAAGCGTTTCAAATATATTTTTACTTACGTTAATTTTATTAAACAGAATTTATTCCCCTATTTTCATAAAAAATTATTTGCCACGTTTTGAGAGCATTTTGGCCTGTGAAGCCTGTTATCAATACAGCTGAGAAAATATTTTTTTGGCTATTTCTGTTTACTCTGAAATTTTAAATATTTTAGGCCTTGATAAGAATTGTAAAATTTCAAATTTCTTACAAAAAAACACTGAAAAATGGAAATAATTACCTGTCGTTCATGAAATTCCACGCCCTTTGAACCACTTTTTCGACCTTCGCCTTATCGCCCCTTAAATATTTTCCGTATTTTAACAAAAATTTGTAGGGGTGTTCTACGCTAAACTCAAAATTGATCGTCTTAAGCAGGACTTTTTCAAATGTCATCACTTCTTCCTAAAAATAAACAAAAACGTTTATAATAAAAGTTGAATCCAAATCGAAGGGTGCAAATCTGGAATTTACTATTCAAAAAATATTGAACAAATTAAAAAATGTTTTAAAATAATTAAATAACATTAAATTCTTAACATACGAAGAGATATTTATTTTTAACTTTTTAGTCTATTATTTTAAAAATACTCTTTAGTTCCAAAAAAAGTCTTTTAAATATGTTAAAATAAAAAACTGTAAACCTTTTTTAATAGCAAATTCCAGATTTGCACCACAGTAAGGCATAAGATTTTTTAAATAATTACTTTAGCATTTTCACCGAAGGTTTTGAAGACATCTTCAGTTAACAGAGATTTTGCCGCCTCCACAAGATCTTTGCATCGTTTTGGAGTTTCTTCTGCTTTTCCGGCTAGAAAGAGGGAACTGCAAGCAGTGACCTGAGCAGAGATTTGACATTATTAAATTATTTTTATTTTATTTTAAATCAGAATATAAAAGATTATAAAAAAATAATTCTTAAAAGTTGTAAAAATTTTTTCTCTCGCTGGGATTCGAACCCAGCTCTTCAGAATACCGGTCTGGCGTTCAAGTCGACTTAGGTTCGAATCCCAGCAGACCTAGAGGAATTTTTTGGCAAATTTGGAATTAAAATTGATATTTAAATCTTGCACACTTTACACCAAAAATCCTCTCAAAAGAGGGGAAATAGGGTGATTTTTTGTACGAAAATAGAGGAATAATAGGGGATAAATAAATTTAAATAAAATTAATTTCGATATATTAAATTCAATGTGAAACGCATGAAAAATTCATAATATTTCAATTCGTAATATATTGCATTTTCAACAAAAGATATAAATTTTCAAACAAAAGAGATAGATTTTCAAAGAGTTAAGAGTTAAGTTTCCAATCTTCATCATTTTCTTGAATCTTTAATATTTTTGTTGAAAGTTTAATTATTTAATTAAAATTTAAAAAAATAGTTAAAATTTTGGCCAAATAATTGCATTTTTAAGCAAACAGCTGAATTTTCAATGAAGAAGATTAATTTTCAATCAAATAGTTGAATTTTCAACTAAAAAAGATCAAGTTTCAACTAAAAATGGAAGTTAAATGTTCAGTTTGAAAAATCAATTTTCAACAAAAAAAGAATGAATTTTCAATCACTTTAATTCAAACAAAAAAAAAAACGAATTTTGAATAAAATCACTGAATCCTCAAAAAAGAAGATGAATTTTCAACAAATAGATTAATTTTCTATACAAAAAAAAAACGAATTTTCAACTTATGAAAATCAAATTATCATCCAAAATGGAATAGTTCATTTTTCAGGTTAACACATTTTTTTAACAAAACAGTTATATTTTCATCCAGAGATCAATATTTTTACCACAAAGACGAATTTTTAATAAGTCATGAATTTTTCATGAAATTTTTTAATTTTTAACAAAAAAAAAATATAAATTTAATAATAAATTGTTGAATTATCAAGACAACAAGACCATTTTTCTACAGAACAGTTAAATTTTGAAGCCAAAAATTAGAATTTTCAACAAGAAGTTAATTTTCTGCCAAATAGTTTATTTTTCAAACAAACAGTTGAATTGGTTACAAAATAGTTGAATTTTCAAACAAAAAGATGAATTTTCAACCAAGAAGATAAAGTTTCTGCAAAAAAAAAACTTTCGCCAAAATACAAGAATTTCTACCAAATAAAGTTGCATTTTTTAAAAAAAGAGATAAGCTTTCAAACCGAAAAGGCGAATATTTTAAAAAAAATTGAATTTTCAATTTGAAAATATGAATTTTCTACAAAAAATTCAATTGTCAAACAAATAGTTAAATTTGCTGCGAAAATAGTTCGAATTTAAAGATAAAATTTCAAACAAAAATATAAATTTTCAACTACGAAGATTAAATTTCCGCCAAAAAAGGCGAAAATTCAACGAAATACAAGAAGACTTGAATTTACAAATTAAAAACATGAACATTCAACAAAAAAGTTAGTTTACACTCAAACAATTTTATTTTGAACCAAAAAAAGCTGAAATTCCCAAAAAATAGTTGAATTTCCATCAAAATACAATAATTTTTAACTAAACAGATGCATTTTTTACAAAAAAAAAGATAAATTATCAAACCAAAAAGACGAATATTCTAAAAAACAATTAAATTTTTAACAAAAAATTTAATTTTCAGCCAAATAGTAGACTTCGTTGCCAAATTAGTTAAATTTTCAAACCAAAAAATTAATTTTTAAACAAGAAGATTTCCAACTAAACAATTGCATTTTTTACAAAAAAAAGATAAACTTTTTAACCAACAAGATGAATATTATACAAAAAAAAAATGAATTTAAAACAAAACAAAAAACGATTTTTTAACCAAATAGTTGAATTGTCAACTGTTGCCAATCAAACGGTTGCAATTTATACAAAAAGAGATGAATTTTCAACCCAGAAAGACGAATATTCGAAAAAACAATTCAATTTTCAAGAAAAAATTTAATTTTCGACCAAGTAGTTGAATTTTGAACTAAAAACGATCAGTTTTGTACAAAAAATGGAATAATTTAATTTTCATTTATAAAAATTAGTTTTAAAAAAAATTCGAAAAAGTGATGCATTTCAAAATAAAATGGTGAATCGTCAACTAGATAACTGGAATTTTTAAAATAAAAACGATGTATTTTTAACAAAAGACTTTAATTTTTAACCAAGCATTTTCATTTCCAAACAAAAAGATGAATTTTCAAATAAATTATAAATATTTAACTGGAATACTTAAATGTTCAACCAAAAGGATAAATTTTTGAAAAAGAAGATCAATTTTCTAATAAAAAAGACGATTTTTCAATAAAACATATACATTTTCAACTAAACGGTTGAAATAGTCGAATTTTCAATTTAAAAAAATGTATTTTCAAGTAAATAGTGAATTTTTTATCTAAAAAAGATTAGTTTTGTAACAAAAAAGGAATAATTGATTTTGCATTTAAAAAAATTAATTTTTGAACAAAAAAATTAACTGAAATGATAAATTTTTAACAAAATACATGAATGTTTAACTAAAAAATATCGATTTTCAACCAAAAATGGAATAGTTAAATATTCAATTAAAAAATTAATTTTGAACCAAACTGATGAATTTTCGACTAAATACATGAATTTTTCGCTAAAAAAAGGAAAAATTGTCAAACAAAACATAAATAGTTAAATTTTCAGTTGAAAAAATGAATTTTCAACCAAAGATATGAATTTGCAACTGAAAAGATAAATCTTCAACTGGAATATTTTAATTTTAAACCAAATAAATGAATTTTCATCTAAAATAATGAATTAAACTAGAATAATTACATTTTCGACCAACGAGATGAATTTTTAACTAATATGATAGAATATCTAACTAGAATAGTTACCTTTTTAATTAAAAAAATAATTAATTTGAAAAAAAATCAACATAATAATTAAAGTTGGAATTAAAACTGGAAAGGTTAAATTTTTGGTAAAAGAAAATTAATTTCCAGCTAAGGTAAAAAATATATTTGGAAGAAAATAGCTAATTTTTCAACCAAAGGTTGAATTTTTAATTAAAAATTATGAGTCTTCAACAAAAAAATTAATTCTTAACAAAAGCGTTGAATTTTGAACCAAGTAATTAAATTTCCATTACAAAAAAGATGAATTATAAAAGGAAAATACTTGTACAAATAAAAAATTATTTTTGTTCAATGTTATATTGTAATTTAAAAAAAAAATTAAGCACGCTCTCAAAAACATTCCCTGACATTTCCAGGATTTTCCAGGTATAAAAAAATTCCCTAACAATTCCAGGTTTTCAGGTAGGGTAGAGACCCTGTTTCAACCCAAAATATTAATTTTTAACCAAAAATATTAATTTTCAACCAAGAAAATTAATTTTTACCGAAAAAGATAAAATTTTACAGAAATAGAATAATTTTGAACCAAAAAGTTGCATTTTTTTACCAAAAGAGATGAACTTTTAAACGAAAAATACAAATATTCTAAAAAACAATTAAATTTTCAACAAAAATCTTTATTTTCTACTAAATAGTTGAATTTTTTGCCAAATTAGATGAATTTTCAACTTGAAAGATTAATTTTCAAATAAAAGGATTAATTTTCAACAACAAAAATTAACTTTCATTCAAGGTTAACTTTTGAACAAAAAAGACGAAATTTGCACAAAATACTACAATTGTCAACTGGACAGTTGCATTCAAAAAAAAAAAAAAAAAAAAGATATGAATTTTCGAATAAAACAGATTAATATTCTACAAAAGAATTAAATTTTCAAATTTGATATTTGAATTTTTAACAAAAAAGTTATTTCTCAACCAAACAGTTAAATTTTTTACCAAAAGAGATGAATTTTTAAACAAAAAAGACGAATATTCTACAAAACAATTGAATTTTCAATTTAAAAATATGAATTTTCAAAAATTTTTGACCATAAAAGATAACTTTTTAACAAAAGCGTTGCATTATCAAAAAAAGAATTGAATTTTTAATGAAACAGAAGAATTTTCAACCGCATAATATAATATATAATATAATGAATAAAAAATATAAAACTATTAAAAAATACTTACATATCGGGGAAAGTCTTTAAAAGAATGGGCCATATAAAAGCGGTGAAAGAAAACAACTCCTGTCGCAATTGTATTGTATCCTAAATCCATTTTTGCGCCAATGAATCTAATGAATTTGACACCCTCTGACCGGTATCGAAATTCGGTTTTGGCATCGATTCCATCCTTGAAAGAGGGTGTGTTTATCAGTTCTTCCCTTTCGTAATACCGCCACATTTTCCTGATACCTAGTGAAATTAATGTCAATAAATTAATTATTAATTATTAGCGGTATATAAAATTTTATTTCGATGAAAATCTCTCCGTTTTTCAAATTTCAAAAAGACAACTTCTCAACCAAATAAATACATTTTTAACAAAATAATCCAATTTTCAACAAAATAATCCAATTTTCAACAAAACAATTGAATTTTGAAAGAAGTAACTGAATGTTCAACCTGCAAAGATGAACTTTCAACCAAGAGATGAAAAAGATTAATTCTGTGCCAAGAAGGTTAACTTTCTACCAAAAAACGAATTTTCAAACAAATAGTTGAATTTTCAACTAAAAAAAAAAACAATTTTCAACCAAAAATAGAATAATTAAATTTTCAGTTAAAAAAATTAATTTTCTGCAAAAAAATAAAAAAATTTCAACCTGCTAAATCCAAATGAAAAATACGAATTTTTAATAAAATCATTGAATCCTCAACAAAAAAGATTAATTTTCTACCAAAAGGACGAATTTTTAACAAAATTTATGAATTTTTCACCAAATATTTGAATTTTCAAGTGAAAAGATCAATTTTAAAATTAATTGTTAATTTCTCAAAACAATTAAATTTTTGACATCCAAATATATATGAATTTTCAACTAAAAATTAAATTTTGAACCAAAAGGATTAATTTTGAACCAAAAAGATCAACTTCCTACTAAAAATAATGAAATTTCAAAAAAATACAAGAATCCTGAACCGAACAGTTTCATTTTTTGCTAAAAAAGATAAAATTTCAAATCAAGAAGGCGAATATTTTGCAAAACAATTGAATTTTCAACTTGAAAATAATAAGTTTCACCAAAAAAATTCATTTTCGACCAAAGAGGGTAATTTTCTATTAAAAAGACGAATTTTTAACTAAATTAATAAATTTTCTACAAAATAGTGAAATTTTTAACCCGAAAATATGAATTTTCAACAAAACAGTTAATTTTCTACCAAATAGTTAATTGTTTTTAAATAATTAAATTGGCTACCAAACAGTTAAATTTTAAACCAAAAAAATGAATTTTCAACAAAAAAGATAAATTTTTAACCGAAAATAGAATAATTAAATGTACATTTAAAAAAATTAAAACGTTTGAATTCTCAACCAAAAAAGATAAATTTTGAAAAATTGTTAGTTTCTCAAGACAAAAAGATGAATTTTCTACCAAAATAGTTGAATTTTCAACCAAAAATAATTATTTTCAACAAAGAAGATTAACAAAAAAAAATGAATATTCTCAAAAAACAATTGAATTTTCACCAAAAAATTAAATTTTTAACAAAAAAGGATTAATTTTGAACAAAAAATTACCTTTCTACGAAAAAGATGAAATTTCAACAAAATACAAGAATTTTTAACCAAACAGTTGCATTTTTTAACAAAAGAGATGAATTTTCAAACCAATGGAGAATATTCTGTAAAAAAATTAAATTTTCAACTTCAAAATATGAATCCTTAACAAAAAACATGAATTTTCAACAACAAAAATTAATTTTCTACTAAAAAGACGACTTTTCAACAAAATTCATGAATTTTCCACCAAATATTTATATTTTCAACTAAAAAATAAATTTTTAAAAATAAATCCTTGATTTCTCAAGACAAAAAGACCAAAATACCAATTTTCTACTAAAACAGTTGAATATTAACCTAAAAATTATTATTTTAAACCAAGAGGATTATTTTCTATCCAAAAAGATGAATTTTTAACAATACACATAAAATTTAAACCAAACAGTTGCATTTTTTAAATAAAAGAGATGAATTTTCAAACCAAAAAGACGAATATTCTCAACAACAAAAAATTGCCTTTCAACTTTCAATAAGAAGTTTCACCAAAAAAGTTCATTTTCAACTAAAGAGGTTAATTTTCTATTAAAAAGACGAATTTTTAACCAAATTCATGAATTTTTAACCAAAAATGATGAATTTAAAAACCATTTGAATTTTCAAAACAAAAAGTCAAATTTTCTACAAAAGAGTGAAATTTTTAAACCGAAAATATAAATTTTAAACAAAAAAGTTAATTTTCAAACAAATAGTTCATTTGTTTTAAATAATTAAATTGCCTACCAAAATATTTACAATTTCAACAAAAAAGATAAATTTTCAACCAGAACGATGGATTTTCCGCTTAAAAAAGTAGTTTTCAACCGAAAATGGAATGATTAAATTTTCAGTTTGGAAAATTAATTTCTAACAAAAAATAAAAGTTTTAGCAAGCTGAATTTGAACAAAAAATAAGAATTTCTAATAAAATCATTAAATCCTTAACAAGAAAAAATTATTTTCAACAGAAAAGATTAATTTTCTACCAAAAAGACGAATTTTTGACAAAATTCATGAATTTTCCACCAAATATTTAAATTTTCAACTAAAAAAAAATGTTTGAATAAATTATTGATTTCTCAAGACAAAAAGAAAAATTTTCTAACAAAATAGGTGAATCTTCAAACAAAGAGAATTATTTTCAACCAAGAAAATGAACTTTCTACCAAAAAAGATGAAATTTCAACAAAAGTCAAGGGATTTTAACCAAAAAGTTACATTTTTTAACAAACAGATGAATTTTCAAACAAAAAGACGAATATTCTCAAAAAACAATTGAATTTTCAACTGTAATATATGGATTTTCAACAAAAAATTAAATTTTCAACCAAAAGGATTAATTTTGAACCAAAAAGATTAACTTCCTACCAAAAATGATGAAATTTTAACAAAATACAAGAATTTTCAACCAAACAGTTGCATTTTTTAGCAAAAAAAAAATAAATTTTCACACCAAAAAGGTAAATACTCTGCAAATTAATTAAATTTTAAACTTTAAAACAAGAAGTTTCACCAAAAAAGTTTATTGTTAACCAAAAAGGTCAATTTTATATTAAAAAGACGAATTTTTCACCAAATATTTGAATTTTCAACCAAAAATTAAAAATTTTTAAATAATTTGTTGAATTTTTAACAGAGAAAGACAAATTTTCTACAAAATAGTGAAATTTTTAACCCGAAAATATGAATTTTCAAAAGAAAACTTAATTTTCTACCAAATAGTACATTTTTCAAAAAATAATTTAATTAGCTACCAAAATAGTTTAATTTTCAACCAAAACGATGAATTTTCAAGGTAAAAAAACAGTTCCTTACCGAAAATGGAATAATTAAATTTTCATTTTAAAGAGTTTATTTTCAGCAAAAAATTTTAAACAAGCTGAATTCAAACAAAAAAATTCGAATTTTTAATAATATTATTGAATTCTCAACAACAACAAAATTAATTTTCTACCACAAAGACGAGTTTCCAACAAAATTCATGAATTTTCCACTAAATATTTGAATATTAAAAAAAAAAAAAATTTTAATAAATAGTTGATTTCTCAAAAACAAAAGACAAATTTTCTACGAAAATAGTTTAATCTTCAACCAAAAATAATTATTTTCAACCAAGACGATTAACTTTCTACCAAAATAGATGAAATTTCAACAAAATACAAGAATTTTTAACCAAACAGTTGCATTTTTTACCAAAAGAGATAAATTTTCAAATCAAAAGGGCGAATATTCTGCAAAACAATTGAATTTTCAACGTGAAAAATAAAAAGTTTCGCAAAAAAATTTCATTGTTAACCAAAGGGGATAATTTTCTATTAAAAAGACGAATTTTTAACAAAATTCATGAATTTTATACCAAATATCTGAATTTTCAACAACAAATGATAAATTTAAAAACAATTTGTTGAATTTTCAGTATAAAAAGACAA
>JAUELO010000015.1:1823243-1833894 GCA_032357855.1 Amphibolips quercusostensackenii
TTGGACTAATTCCTGATCCATTTGATGCTCTACTATCTGAAATCATATATTAATAATAAAAAATTATTAAACTGTTAAAAATTAAACAAAAAATGAATTAAAAATTAAATTTTTCTATAGAAAACTTTAATTAAAATTTATTTAATTAACTTTTTTGTTAATAAATTTAATTTCACATAAAAATAGTAATAATTACCGTAATATTCACGTAAATAAATTTACTATTAAATTTAATAAAATTAATTTTTACTTAAATAGTTAAATTTTTTTGATTTCCATGATTTTTGTAATTCATCAAATTATTTTTTAATCTAGATGTCATGTTTTTACAAATTAAAAAAAGTGTTACAAGGTTCTGTGCCAATGTCAAAGGCTTAAAAATATTTTTAATAAATTAACAAAAATACACAATTTCAATTATCTTTTTATTTTGATCGAGACCTATACTGAAATTTATAAATGCTATTTGCTCAAAAAAATAATAATAATACTGAAGAACATAATGAATTAATTCAATTAATTAATGTTAATTTAATTTAAATTCTGGTATTCTTGACTTTTTAATTTTTCAGAATTTCGCAGATCAAATAATAAGTTTTTAAACTCACAAAGAAATTGATTTTAACAATGTTGGTTTGCAGTTGATTTTTTTCAATATCGCTTCTTACCAATTTTTTTAAAATTGTTGAATTTTAATTTTTTTAAACAAATAATTATTTTTGAAGATTATTTACTTATTTAAAAAATTAAAAACAGTAAAGTCGTGGCGAATATTTTTCCCGAAAAAATAAGCAATACTTTATTTAAATTCAAATTTTTTTTTAATTTGATAAGAAGCGACAGAAAGAAAAAATTCAATTGAAAAAAAAGTTGAAATAATTATTTTTAGTAAGTTTAAAAATTTTTTTAATAAAAAATCTGTTTTTTGATAAGACATGACTTATAATACCATTTCAATTAATAAAATCGTAGAAAACTTTTCCAAATAGAATTAAATTAATTAAATTTAAATTCTTAGCTTCTTGATTTTTTTAATTTACAAAATTTTCGTGGTTCAAACAAACTTTCAATCATAGAGATCATATTTTTATAAATTAAATAAAAATTAATAAATTAGAAAAAAATGTTACAAGATAATAATAATATATTAAATATGAATTAATTAACGTAATTCTGATAAAATAAAATAAAATAATTAAAACCAATTAAATTAATTTAATTTAATTTAAATTCCTGGATTCTTTGTTTTGTTAGTTTCCAGGAATTGTGTATTTCCACAAATTATTTTTTAATCTAGATATCAAATTTTTATAAATTAACTAAAAATGAATTAATTAGAAAAAAATTTTTACACAATTTTGAACCAACGTCAAAAGCCTTAAAATATTTGAAATGAATATTAAGAAAAATATACAATTTCAATTTTCTTTTTATATCGAAATTTGGAAATCATATTTAATTATTATTTATTTATAAAAAAAAATCCTCTTTTAATGAAATTTATGTTCACAATAAAATTCGAATAGAATAATAGAATTAAATTAATTTATTGAATCAAATCAAATTAAGTTAATTAATTTAATTTAATTTTAGTTTTAATTCTTGGATTCAAGGTGTGTTAATTCCATAGGATTTCACAGTTCAACAAATTATTTTTTAAGCTAGATATCATATTTTTATAAATTTGAAAATAGAAAAATACTAGAAGTAGTAAATATTACAAATATATTTAATAATTTAAGAATAATATAAAAATACAATTTCCTTTTCATTCTGACCAATACCTACAACGAAATTCTAATGCGATTAAGTTATATAAAATTAAATTAATGTAATTAATTTAAATTAAATTATTAGATTATTCGATATTTTTAAATTTCAAATAAATTTGGGAATTCTCTTTTAATAAAAGGTATTTTTCAAAATATAATTATTAATTTAAAACTGACGTATAAAAATAGTTTGAAGTGCTACAAATTTTCAAGAGGAGATTGCATCACTTTTCCTTTCCTTAAAATTCAAATGGCTTAAACTTCCGGGTATAATTCGTCACTCAAAACGAACATAAAGCCATTTTTCATTTATGTGCCAATTTTTTATTTTAGTCTAAAAAACTAAGTAAACTCTTTTCGAAATCGAAATTTTTTAAATTTACGTAATTATTTAACAAAAACTACATTTTTTAAAAATTAAATTGAAAATCTTTAAAACAATATTGTAGAATCGTTTAAATGACTTTGGAATAAACTGCAATAAATCGTCAAAGAGAAATCTTTTGGAAGTACTTGAGATGATCCATTCGTTGATATTGGCACAAGTGCAAGTTAATTTTACAATCTAAATCTAAATCCTGTCCAACTTTACGAGGGTTGCGTTACTCATCTAGATTAATAAATTATTGTTTTTTTAAGATTCCAAAATATTTCACAACATTCCGAAAGAGTTCAAAAGACTTCAGTAAATATCAGATTTCAAAATATTTCACAAAGATTCTAAAAGAGTTTTAAAAATTTCAGAAGACTTCAAAATATTCCAAAACAGTTCAAAAGATTTCAAAGTTTTCAAAATATTTCAAAATATTTCAAAAGATTTCAAAAGATTTCAGAAGATTTCAAAGATTTCGAAAACTTCAAAAGATTTCAAAGATAATTAAAAAAATTCCACAAAGATTTCAAAAGACTAAAAAAATTCCAAAAGATAAAAAAAAAACTTAACAAAGATTCCAACAGATTTCAAAATATTTCACAAAGATTTTAAAGATTCCAAAAGAGTTCAGAAGAAGATTTTACAGATTTGAACAGAGTTCAAAGATTTCAAAAAAAATTCAAAAGTTTTAAAATATTGTAAAAGATGTCAAAGGTTTCGAAAAATTTCAAAGAGATCAAAAGATTTCACTAAATACAACAGATTTCAAAAATATTTCTATGAAATACACAACAATTTCACAGATTCTAAAAGAAATAAAAAGACTTCACAAATATTCTAAAAGAGTTGAAAAGATTTTAAACTTTTTAAAAGATTTCAGAGATGATTTCAAAAATTTCACAAAAATTTCAAAAGATTCAAAGATTCCAAAAGATTAAAATCAACTTTACAAAAATTCCAACAGATTTCAGAAATTTCAAAAGATGTCAGAGATTATTTAAAAAATTTCATAAAGATTTCAAAGATTTCGAAAGACTTTAAAGATTACAAAAGATTTCGAATATTTTAAAACATTTCAAAGGTTTCAAAGCATTTCAAAGAAATCAAAAGATTTCACAAAATACAATAGATTTCTTAAAACTTTCTACGAAATTCACAAAAATTTGACAGATTTTAAAAGATTTGAAAAGTCTTCAAAAAGATTCCAAAAGAGTTCACAAGATTTCAGAAGACTTTAGAAGATTTCAAAAATTTCAATATATTTCAAAAAATTCCAGGAGTTCAAAAAATTTCAATAATAGCAAAAAATTTCAGAAGATTTTAATGATTTCACAAAGATTCCAAAAAACTTCAAAGATATCAACCCAAATCAAATATTCCGAAAAAATTCAAAATATTTAAAAAGATTCCAAAGATTTGAAAAGATTTCAAAAAATTTTAATAATTTCAAAAGTTTCCAGAAGATTTCAATGATTTCACAAAGATTTTAAAGATTTTAAAAGAGTTCAAAGATTTTCAAATAATTCAAAAGACGTCAAATACTTTGGAAGATTTAAGAAGATTTCAAAACATTTCAAAAGATTTAAGAAAATACAACAGATTTCAAAAAGATTTCTGAAAAATTCACAGATTACAAAAGATTTAAAAAGACTTCAGAAATATTCCAAAAGAGTCCAAACATTTTTCAAACTTTTAAAAAGATTTCATAAGATTTCCAAGATTTCAAAATATGTCACAAAGATTCCAAAAGAGTTCAAAAGATTTCAAACTTTTCAAAAGATTTAAAAAGATTTTAAAGATTTCACAAAGATTCTAAAAGAGTTCAAAAATTTATAAACGTTGCAAAAGATTTCGGGAGAATTTAAAGATTTCCCAAAGATTTCAAAAGATTTCAAACGATTTCAAAAGATTTCAAACATTTCAAAAGAGTTCGAAATATTTTAGAAGATTTCAAAGATTCCAAAAGAGTTGAAAGGAATGCAAAGATTCCAAAAGAATTCAAAAGATTTTATAAAAATTCCAGCAGATTTCAAAAACTTAAAAAGATTTCACAATGATTTTGAAAATTTCAAAAGAATTCAAAAGATTTCAAAGATTCCAAAAGATTTCAAAAAACTTCACAAAGATTCTAAAAGATTTCAAAAGAGTTCAGAAGAAGATTTAGAATATTTCAAAAGAGTTCAAAGATTTTAAAAGAATTTAAAAGATTAAAAATATTTCACAAGATTTCAAAGGTTTCGAAACATTTCAAAGAGATCGAAAGATTTCACAAAATACAACAGATGTCAAAAAGATTTCTAAGAAATACACAAAAATTTCACAGATTCCAAAAGATTTAAAAAGACGTCACAAATATTCCAAAACAGTTCAAAAGATTTCAAAATTTTCAAAAGATTTCAGAAGACTAAAATGATTTCACAAAGATTTCAAAGATTATAAAGATATCGAAACAAATCAAAGACTCCAAAAGAATTCAAAACATTTTAAACATTTCAAATGATTTCAAAGATTTAAAAAAGATTTCATAGATTTCACAAAGATTTCAAAAGAGTTAAAAATATTCTAATAATTTCAAATGATTTCTGCAGTTTTAAAAAATTTTAAAGATATCAAAGCAAATCCAAGATTCCATAAGAATCCAAAAAATTTTCAACATTACAAAAGATTTGAGAAAATTTCAAAGATTTCACAATGATTTTAAAAGAGTTCAAAACATTTCAATAATTTCAAATAATTTCAGAAGATTTTAATAATTGCACGAAGATTTAAAAGATTTAAAAGATTTCAAATGATTTCAAAGATATCATAACAAATCAAAGAATTCAAAACATTTTAAATATTTCAACAAATTTTAAAAGATTTTAAAGATTTTACAAAGATTTCAAAAAAGTTCAAAAGATTTCAAACATTTCACAAAGATTCCAAAACAGTTCATAAGATTTGAAATTTTTCAAAAGATTTCAGAGGATTTCAAAGATTTCAAAATATTTCACAAAAATTCAAAAAAGTTCAAGATATTTGAAACATTTCAAAAGATTTAAGAAGATTTTAAACATTTCATAAAAATTCCAAAAGAGTTAAAAAAAAATCAAACATTTCAGAAGAAATCAGAGATTTCAAAATAATTTAAAAGATTTTAAACATTTCAAAAGATTTCAAAAGTTTTTTAAGATTTCAAAAAGTTTTCAAAAGAGGTCAAACGATTTCGCTAATTTCAAAACAATTCAAAAGATTCGAAAGGAATTCAAAAAACTTCACAAAGATTCGTAAAGAAATGAAAAGATTTTAAACATTTTAAAAGATTTCAAAAGATTTCAGAAAATTTTAATGATTCAAAAAGGGTTCAAAGGATTTCAAACATTTCAAAACATTTCAAAAGATTTCAGAAGATTTCAAAGATTTCACAAAGATTTCAAAAGACTTTACGAAGATTCCAACAGATTAAAAAAATTTCAAAAGAATTCAAAAATTTTAAAAGTATTCAGAAGATTTCACAAAGATGAATTAAACAAAAAAAAGAAGTTTTAAACCAAAAAGATTAATTTTCTACCAAAAAGATTAATTTTCTACCAAAAAGATTAATTTTCAACAAAATACACGAATTTTCACAAAAATAACTGAATTTTCAACCAAAAATGGAAAAGCTTGATTTTCAGTAAAAAAGTTAATTATTAACACTAGAAAAACGAATTTTCCACCAAATTTTCAACCAAAGGAATAAATTTTCAACTAAAATGATGAATCTGCAACCAAAAAATTAAATTTTTAACAATTAAGTTCAACTTTTATCCAAATAGTTGAATTTTCAATTAAAAAGATCAATTTGAAACAAAATAGTTAAACTTTCAACCAAAGAGATGAATCTTCAACCGAAATAGATGAATTTTCAGTTGCAAAAAGTATTTTAAAAAAAGAATATTTAAGCAAGGAGATGAATTTTCCACTAAAATAATAAATCTTCAATAAAAAAAATGATTAAAAAAAATCTTTAACCTTCAGTCATGTAGTTTAACTATTAATAAAAAAATACGTATTTGCAATAAAATAGTTAAATTTTCAACCAAAAAGATGAACCTTCAACTGAAAAAAATACATTTTCAATAAAGAATTTTAACTGCTACCCAAGTAGTTGAATTTTCGATTAAAAATATCAATTTTAAACAAAATAGTTAAACTTTTAACCAAAGAGATGAATCTTCTACTGAAATTAAGTTTTCCTCTGAAAAAATTATTAAAAAAAAAAAGAAGTTTTCAAAGAAAGAGATGAAATTTCCATTAAAATAATGGAAATTCAATAAAAAAAAACCTTTACCAAAAAAAATATGAATTTTCAACGATTAATGTAATAATAAATATTTAAACCCAAAAAGAATTTAATTAAAAATGAAAAACAGTACAATTTGGCCAAAAAAGACGATTTTTTATCAGAATAGTTCAACTTTTAAACCAAAATGATGAATCATAAACACCAAAATATAAATTTTCAATAAAAAATTTATTTTACATAAAAATAGTTTAATTTTTAACCTAATTCTTAAAAAATGTAATAGTTCATATTTTAACCTAAAAAGTGAAAATTCTCCCAAAAGATAAGTTCTAAACCAAAAAGACAAATTTTTAACAAAAAAGAAGAAAGTTAAATTTTCAGTAATAAAACATATTTATCAACAAAAAAAAACAATTTTTCAAAAAAATAGTCAAAGTTTCAATCAAAGAAGTCATTTTAAAAATAAAATATTGAATCTGCAACAAAAAAAATTTAATTTTTTTCAAAACATGAATTTTCAACAAGGAAATAAATTTTCAAGCAAACAGTTGCATTTTTAACCAAAAAATAAAAAATTTAAAAACAAAAAGATTAGTTTTCCACTAATTAGACGAATTTTTTATCTAAAAAGTATACATTTTTACAAAAAATTATAAGTTACATTCTCAGTTAAAAAAAAATAGTTGTAAACCAAAAAATACGAATTTACAATAAAATAATTAAATTTTCAACCAAGAAAGAATTCAGTAAAATATTTAATTTGCATTTTCAACCAAAAAATAGAAAATTTCAAAATAAAGATTATTTTGTTACGAATCAGACGAATTTTCAACTAAATTTTAACAACAAAAAAATAGAGAAGTTACACTTTCAAATAAAAAAAATTAGTTTTTAACCAAGAAATACGAATTTGCAATTATATAGTTAAATTTTCAACCAAGAAAGAATTTAGTAGAATTTTTAACACCAAAATGAATTTTCAACCAAACAGATGAATTTTCAACTAAAATAGTGAATCTTCAGACAAAAAAATGAATTTTTAATACCGTAGGTTATCTTTAAACTAAATATTTTAATTTTCATCAAAAAAGATAAATGTTGAACAAAAAATTAAATAGTTGATATTTCTGCCCAAAAATATTTTTTTTTTGTTAAATAAAAAACATCTGAATTAAAAAAATACGAATTTTTAACAAAACAGTTGATCCATAACTAAAGAAGATTAATTTTAAACCAAACAGTTGCATTTTGATGAAAAAAAAGATGAAAATTCTAATAAAACTTTCTAATCAAAAAACCCCGAATTTTCAAAAAATAGTTGAATTTTCAACCAAAAAAGAGTTCAGTAGAATTTTTAACACCAAAATATTAATTTTTGACCAAACAGATGAATTTTTAACTAAAATAGTGAATCCTTAGCCAAAAAAAATGAATTTTTAATACAGCAGGTTATCTTTTAACTAAATATTTGAATATTTAACCAAAAAGATTAATTTTCAAAAAATAGTGGAATTTTCAACCAAGAACGAATTCAGTCGAATTTTCAACAAAATTTTTTACCTAAATAGTTGAATTCCTAACAAAAAAGACGAAATTTCAACAAAACAGTTAAATTTTCAACCAAAGAGATAAATTTTTAACTAAAATAGTGAATCTTCAGCCAAAAAAAATTTTTTGATACAGTAGGTTTTTTATCAACTAAATATTTTAATTTTAGACCAAAAAGATGAATTTTCAACAAAAGATTTAATAATTTATATTTTAGCAAAAAAAGATGAATTTTCAAAAAAAAATTCTACCTAAATAGTTGAATTTTCAACCAAAAAGATTCCTGTTCAACAAAAAATTTATTAGTTCATACTTCAGCCCGAAAAGATTTTAATTTTAAATCAAAAACAGTTGAATTTAAACAGAAAGACGAATTTTTACCAAATAGTTGAATCCGTAACTGAAGATTAATTTTAAACCAAAATGTTGCATTTCGATCCAAAGATGAAATTTCCAACAAAACAAATGAATTTTTAATCCAAAAACACGAATTTTCAAAAAATAGTTGAATTTTCAACAAAATCTTCTACCTAAACACTTAAATTTTCAACCAAAAAAAGACGAATCTTCAACAAAACAGTTACATTTTCTACCAAAAATGATGACTTTAAAACATTAAATTTTACATTTTAATTTAAAAAAAAAAAAAATTTTAATTCCCTAATATTTCCCTGATAAATTTTTCATTGTCCCTGACCGTTAATATTCAGAGACCAGAATCTTAACCTTGTCAAATTTTAATAAATTTGAATAAAACTTAAAAAACTGATTTATAAATGGCAGAACTATGATTTTAATTTCCTTGACACTAAATTTAATAATTATTTTGCTACCTTTGTAATTACATGGACTGACGACAAGTACACAAGGTGTCATCGAAAATTTGGAACTTGTCCAATTTGGCATGAATCAAATCTTTGTGACGAGAAAGTTATGAAGTTTGGAAGATCACTTCATACAAAATCAATAATAAAAAAATAATCAATTAACACCATAATTTTCAATTTTCTATTTCGAAAAAGAGAGAAAATAATTTAGAGCATACCACTTTAAAAAATCAGCTCTTTTTAAATTTCCTCAAAAATTAAAAAAAAATCCCTTTTACCTTCACCGGGATTCGAACCCAAGTCTGAGGGTTCGAATCCCAGCGGAACTAGAGAATTTTTTTTTCATAGCTAAACTTTAAAAACATTTTTGTAGAAACTAGTAGATCGGAAAAAAACATTGTTATTAATTTATTGTGCCTTAAATTAAATTTTTTCTTTAGTTAACAATTTTTAAATATTATTAATTAAAATTGAATTTACCTCGGTCTTGAGCATGTGCATTATATCGAGCATTGCTCAAATCTTGCAAAAGTGTATCTAGCTCCGACAGATTGTTATTCAGCGAAGGCATTTTTCCTCCACTTCCGGTTTGATTGTATGGAGTACTTCCGGATTTCACGATGGCTTCCTCGATGGCTTCACGATTTTGATACGTGGGCTGCAAAAACAAGATAAAAAAAGGCAAAATTATTAAGGATTTCAAGAATTTTTCAAAATAATATGAAAACAAAAATAGAATTTTTAAAAATACGGTCTGGTAAAATATGCCAGAATAGAAAATTACAATTTGTTAAATATGCCGGAAGAAAATACGCAACGCAGAAAATCAGACTCTGGTCAAATTTGTTAAAATAAAAAAATAAATCCGGGAAAATATGTCAACAAAAAAATTTTAATACGGCAAAATATGCCAGAAGAGAAAATTATAATCCAGCAAAACATGCCGGAAGAGAATACTGAAGTAGAAAATTAGGCTCCAATACTCTTTTTTCAAATTGAAAATTAAAATCCGATAACCTATGCCGGAAATTAAAATTAACATCCAGCATAATATTCCGCAAGATAAGAATTCAATCCCGCAAAATATGCCAGAAGAGAAAATAAAAATCCGACAAAATATGCGTAAGTTTAATATAAAATACAGTATAATATTCCGGAAGAGAAAATTGAAATTCCGCAAAACTTGCCGAAAGAGAAAATAAAAATTCGTCAAAATATGCTGGAATAGAAAATTAAAATTATACAAATATGCCGGAAGAATATGCACAACGTAAAACATTAGAATTGGGTCAAATTTGCTGAAAAAGGAAATTAAAATTCACCAAAAAATGCCGGAAGAGAAAATCCGGTAAAGTATGCTGAAAGAGAAAATCTGTTAAAATATGCCGGAAGAGAAAATAAAAATCTGTAAATATACGCCGAAAAAGAATACACATACAAAATCAAATGCCGGTAAGATTTGTCGAATGTAAACTTTGAAATCCGGCAAAATATACAAGCCGAAATTTGCAATGCCGAAAAATATGCCGGAACAGAAAATTAAAATCTAACCAGATTTGACAGAAAAGAAAATTATAATCCCGCAAAATATGCCAGAACAGAAAATTAAAATCCGTCAAAATATGACAGAAGAGAAAATTAAAACTTAACAAAAACATGCCGGAAGAGAAAATAGAAATCCGTAAAAATATGCGTAAGTTAAATGTAAAATCCAGCATAATGTCCTGAAAGACGAGAATAAAATTCCGCAAAATATGCCGGAAGAGAAAATAAAAATTCTTCAAAATATGCTGGAATAAAAAATTGAAATTATACAAATATGCCGGAAGAATATACACAATTAAAAACATTAGACTTGGGTCAA
>JAUELO010000016.1:12779-23166 GCA_032357855.1 Amphibolips quercusostensackenii
AAATTGTTGAGATGAATGTTTTTCTTTTGTGAATTAGGTACCTGTCCCCCCCCCCCTATATATATTTTTAAAATTTGACCTTTACTAGCGAAAATCATCGATCGAGATTCCGGTACAAAATGAAAACGTGATATTCAGAGGGTCATGGAAAATTGAGAATCGGCCAATTTTTGAAGGCTTTAAAAATAAGTCGGCGAGGTGGTATTAGTCGCAATATCTATCTGTCGCGCGAATTAACTGACAGGATCGATCGACACTAATCTCATCTCATCGAGCCAAAGAGCAGCTTGTGAAATCACCAGAAGGACTCGATCTTTGGAGGCATGAGCGTAAATAGAAAAATTTGAAGGGGTCAATTAAAATGGAAAAAATTGCTTAGTAAAATAATAAGACTAGAGTACTTTGTAAATTTGAATTTTCGGGACGAGAAACACGGAGCGAGAGCCCACCGAAGCGCCGAGCTGAGCGACCGAAACGAAGTGAACTGGGCCGCCTTCCTTTGGCCCTGCGCTCTTCGCCCGCTAGAGACTTTAGAGTCTAGAACTCTAGAATCATTGTAGTTGTTACGTCAACCTGGTTATTTGCTTCCTGACCCTCCGCCGTACGTATAGTACTTTGCTTTGCACTAGTTACTGTACGAGTTGACATTCATAGATATAGACTTTATAGCATATCCAGGGTGACCGTTTTAATCGAGGCAAAAAATTTCCGGTCAATTAAACAAATTCGAACTTCTAAAACTGAAATTTTTTTCAACCTCGGGGAAAAATGAGATTGAAGAGTTTGAAATTCAGTACACGAATTGTTTAATGACTACCAAACTTCAGGAATATAGAATTCTAATATCCTTCATATGAAAAGAGGTAACCTCCATCTTGAGTCAGATTGTGGGATAGTAGAATGCGACTACATGGTTGTAGTAATTTAGTATAGTATGAATTGAGCACAATGTTTCTACTTCTAATACTGGAGTATAGTCTATACTTCATGGTGTCAAAATTGTCTAAGTTCGTGCCGCCACCTTTTATGTTGTAAACAGATAAACTAATTATTAACTGAGTAATTTTTTACAATATTAAATTAGATAAAGATTAAATGTTAATTTTTTTAATTAAGTACATAAATTTATTATTTACTTTAAGGCTATGCCATCAAGTTTGTCCATAATATGTAAAATAAAAGATTATTTATGGTAAAAATAACTCTTTTCCAATTATGTTATTTTCGTGAATTTTCGTGATGGGAAATAAGTATCAGAATTCTGCTTTGAAAATTATATTAACATATATTTTGCTGTTTTTTATAAAATTAGTTTTGAAAGTTATTAATCATTTAAATTTTTAGAAGAATATAAAGTAAAAATTATTTAAATGTTTTGATGATGTTAACTACTATTTAATGCTTTTTCTGTTGTAAAATAATTAATTAATATGTACCTGTATTTTCATTTTTCTGAAATTATTTTTTAAGGTCGTTAATAAACTGGATGTATCCAAATGCAAATCAAAATAAAGAAAAAAATATAATGTAAAAATTATTTAAATATTTCAATTAAACTTATTTTGTAATGCTTTTTGTGCTGAACGTTAATCGGATATTTACCTCAAGATTCTGTAATTGAATATTGGCTATAATTTGTATGATGAAAATGTATTCGTATTTAAAATACCCCTATTCCTGTTACATAATTTTTCAAATGTTCCTGATGTTGTGAAATAAGTGAATTTAATTTCTGAAATTATATTTACATATGTTTTTATTTATTTGGAATTAGTTTAAAAGGTCATTAATAATTCTAATTTTTAGAAATCTATTAGCGAAAAATTATTTGAATGCTTTAATTGAGATAATTATTTAATGCTTTTCATGTTCTGAACTGATTATTTAATCATCAGCTAAATAATTCGTTTTTACAATTTTAAATTACATAAAGATTAAGTTTCAATTGTTTTCTATAAAATAACCTAAATTGATTATTTATTTTAAGGTTATGTAATCAAATATTTCATTAAAATTATATAATTTTTTAAAATTTTTGCGATGTTGTGAAATGAATTTTCGAATTTAATGTTCCAATTATATAGACATATATTTTTTTTCTGGAGTTAGTATAAAAAGTTAATTATTTACTTAATTTTTTAGAAATGCAAAAAAAAAAATTTGAATATATAACTTGAAAATTATTTGAATTAAATATATTTTTTCTGATCATTTCTCTGATTTTATTACTTGTATTATTTGGATTTTTCAATAAAAATAATGTTAAAACTTATTTTTTATTAGCATTTATTATCATTACACTATTATTAATTTATTCTTTTAAAATATAAATTTTTTGGAATTATTTAAATATCTTACTGATAAATAAAATATTTATCAATGAAAGTTAATGTTAAAAAAAATGTCAAGTACAAATTATTTGAATGTTTCAATGAAAATAATAGTTTGATTTTTTCATGTTGTGTAATGATTACTTAATTATTAAATGATTCTATGAAAACTAATATTTTCTGGCATAAGTTTAAAAGGTTATCAATTATTGAAATTTTTATAAATGAAAAATAAAAAACAATTATTAAGTAAAAATTATTTGAATTTTTTGATGGACTTTATAGTCTAATGCTTCTTTCTTTGCAAAATGATGAACTAATTATTAGCTGAATAATTTTTTACAATATTACGTTGAATAAAGATTGAAATTTAGTTTTTATTTAATGAAGTAACATGAATTGATTAATTACTAGAAGGTTATGTAATCCATAATTGGATATAATTTGCATAATAAAGGTTTATTTATATTTAAAATGCCCCTATTCTATTTATATATATAATTTTTCAAATACGTCTCATGTTGTAAAATAGGTATTTGAATTTAATTTGAAAAATTATATATAAATATGTTTTATTTCCTCTTGAAAAGAGTATAAAAGGTTACTAATAGATTAGATTCTTAGAAGTAAAAGTCAAAATTCAAAAAAAAGTGAAGTAAAAGTTTTTCCAATGTTTGAATTTATAGATTAATGCTTGAATAAATATCTGAATTCAATTTTCGAAATTGTATCTAAATATTATGTTTTAATTTTTTCCAAAATTAGTATAAAAGTTTATTGATAATTTAAATTTTCATAAATAAAATTCCAAGAAAAGAAATATAAAGGAGAATTGATTATTTGCTTTGAGGTTATGTAATTGAAAATTAAATATAATTTGCTTTTTTGGAAAATTATTACAGAAGTTTATTGATAATTCAAATTTTCAAAAAAAAAAATTTTTGAAGAAAAAATATATGAAGGAAAATTAATTTGAATGTTTCAATTGAAATAATTGTTAAATGCTTTTTGTGTTGTGCACTGGTTAAATATTGACGTATAGATTTTTTTCACAGTATTAAAGTGCATAAAGAATTAATTTTAATTTTTTTCTATTAAATAACATAAATTTTTATTAAAATATAAAGTAGAAATTATTAAAATGTTTTAATAAAAATAATTGTTTATTGCTTTCTATGTTGTAAACTAATTTATTAATCACTAATTTACTTTTCTCGCAATATTAAACTGCCTAAGGATTAAATTTTAATGTTTTCGATAAAGTAACATAAATTGTTTATTTACAATAAGATTATGTAATTTAATATTAGATATAATATGTATAATCCTAGTTAACTTATATTTTAGACATATCTTTCTATTAAAATTATATCGGCAAATACATGTTTAATAATTCTTATATTGTGAATTGAGCTTTGGATTAGGATATAATTTTTTTAATTATGGGTATTAATGTATTAATGATTTGGCGATGTAGTATATTGATCCTTTGATTTACAAAAATTTATTTAAAAGTATCTGTAAATTTCATTGTATAAAAATGAAGTTTTTCCACAATATTTAATAACATAGCCTAATAATGCAGAAACAATATATTTTAATGATTTATCAATATATTTTGCTGCATTGTTTATAAATTTAGTGATGATTAATATAAATGATGTAATGTAAATGTAATGTAATGTAAATGATAATGTAAATGATATTAGTATTTATGGTATCACAATTTATTTTTTAGACACCGCCCTCATTCATGATATATTCCGTGAATTTTCGTAGCTCTACAATTTGTAATTGCAGGATGAATTCTCAACAACATATGATTAGTATTCAAATTTAGAATTAAAATAATTATTATTGATATTAGCTTTTGCTTAAAATATTAAAAAAATGATATCTGGACCTTTACTGTGTTAATAATACTAATCGTAAATTAAATAATTCTGCGTTACGCGTAATCATTGAATACATCTATTAAGAATCTAATTTTAGCAAGAATTTAAGTGGTTAAGAACTTTCAACAAATAAATAGTTATTCAAAAATTTAGTAAATGATGAAAATGAAAATTGAAGTGAGCGCGCCTATGCGCGCGCGTATAATAGTCTAGTCCTTCATGAAAACAAGTGTGTGAAGCAGATAGAGAATGCTTGGTGTACTTGACAATTTTAAATTACAAGTAAAAGGAAGAAATAGCGTACTTAGCAAAAGGGGGAACGTGGTGTCCAGCAGTGCAATTTTGTTTCAAGCTAAATATCATTTTCTCCATATTTTAATTTGCGTGGTACAGAGTATGTGTAGTTGGCGTAAAGTTTTATATAGCGGGCGTAAAGTCTTATGTAGCGGACGTAAAGCGTTATGTCGGCCGGGCGTCAGTGCTTAGGTTACTTTGGAAAAAATAATCATTTTGCGATCTTTTTCAGTTAGAGAAGTTTGCTTTTTGTTGCAGCTCCCTTGGATCCACAAATCGATTCTAATAGAAGCCCCAGTTTTTTATGTGTGTAAAGGTTTATAAATTATTAAAAAGTTAGGATTGTTTAACGCTATTTTTTATAAATCTTTAAAAGATTTTATGTTTTTGTTAGTAAAATAATGGAAATAAAAAAATCTGATCGCGTCGCGGGCACACTCGGATAGAGCGCTTCGCGCACGGCTCAATATATTGAGCGCGCCTATGGGGCGCACACATAATTGAATTTCGCGCTGTGCGTGTAGGATTTTTCGAGCCTCACGATTTGCCCTTATATTTCAATTTATCGCATTTAGATAGTTTTTGTAATTGTTTTATTAATTTTGCATACCTAAATTAAACTTTTACAAAATTTTTGTTGCACTCCACAATTTCTATAGATTTTCGTGCTTAACGATCTACGTAATTATATGCGAGGCCACTACTGGTTAAGAAAAATCTGAAAATCATGGGAAAGTCAGGAAAAAGTCAAGGATTTTAAAAAACAAATTGCAAAAGTCAGGGAGTTTCTGTAAGAAGCACTTTAAGCAGCTGACAAAAATAATCAGGGCTTTCACACAGTCACTTTTAGTTATTTTTCATTCTGGAATCACTTTTTAGTAACTTTTTTTTTTAAAATCACTTAAGTCATTTTTTCAAATAAAAATACCACTCTAGTCACTTTTCCTTCAATAATAATAATTAATCCCATGGGTTAACCACTATTGCATTTAGCTATACCTGTTCCTGAATTTTCTTAAATTTTTTAAAAATATTTTAGGGTGTTTTAAAAGATTCCAAAAAGTTTTTAATAGATTTGAATAATTTTTGGGGATTTCAGAGAATTTTAATGATTTTAGGGTATTTTATAAAATTCCAAGCAATTTATTAAAGCTTTAATCAGTTGCAAGGGATTTGAAAATATTTTAAAGGATTTGCAATATTCAGGTCATTTGCAAATATTCATAGAAAGTTATAGTCTATTTTGATTATTTTAAAGGATTCCAAAAAATCTTAATGATCTTAGGGTATTTAAAAAAAATTAGGGCATTCAAAAAATTTATAAGGTGTTTTAAGATCCGTGTAATTTTTCAAAGATTTTAATAATTTGATGTTATTCCACACGATTCTAAACATCTAAGGGTATTTTTAGAACTTTCAAGGAATGTTGAAGAGTTTTAAAATGTTTCAGGGGATTTCAAAGGCTTCTAAGCATTTGAAATTCTTGAGGGTATTTAAAAAAATTACAAAAAATTTTTCAGACCTTCAAGAAATGCAAGGGATTTAAAAATATTTTTAAGGATTTTAAATATGTCAAGATATTTGAAAGGACTTAAAATATTTTTGGGTATTGTAAAAAATTTCCTAGTCATTTTTAATTGATTTCAGTAATTTAATGGAATTTTAAAGCATTTGAACTATATAACGGTATTTCAAAAATTCCAAAAAATTTTTGAGCGCTTTAAAAAGTTTCAAGGGATTTAAAAATACTTTATAGGATTTGCAATATTTTAGGGTATTTGAAAGTAATTCAAACAAGTTATTATAGATTTCAATAATTTTAGGTAATTTCAAATAATTTTAAAGATTTTATGGTGTTTTAAAAATATTAGGGTATTTAAAAAATTTCAAAAAAGTTGCAAAGACTTCAGAAAGTTTTAGAGAATTTCGAAAGATTTTTGAGAGAGATTTCAAAATACCCTAAGATATTGCATATTTTTTGAAAATATTTTGAAATCTCTTGAAACTTTCTAAAGCGCTTGAAAATTTTTTGGAATTTTTTTAAATAACCTGAAATATTTTAAGACTTTTGAAATCTGAATAATTTACTACAATCAATGTAGAATTTCTTAGAATCTTTTATAATTCAAATCTATTACAACTTCCGTGATATTTTAAATACCCTGAAATATTGCAAAGCCTTTGAAATATTTTCAAATCGCTTCAACTTTTAAAGATTTTAGGGTAATTTTGAAAATTTTAAGAAATTTTCAAGGATTTTAAATAGTTTCAAAGTATTTCAACAGGGTTTAAAGGATTTGAAATATTTTAGGGTACATCAAAATATTTCGAGGAATTTTCAATAGATTTTAATAATTTAAAAGTATTCCACATAATTTTTAAAATGTTAGGTTATTTAAAGAACTTTCAATGAATGCTAAAATGCTTGAAAAGACTTTGAGAGATTTTGAAAGATTTTAAAGGATTTGAAATGTTTTAGAGTACTTAAGAAAACTACAAGAAATTTTTTAAAGCTTTAAAAAGTTTTTAAGGATTTTAAAAGATTTCAAGGGATCTGCAATATTTTAGAGTATTTTGAAAGATTTCAAACTATTGCGAATTGATTTCAGTAATTTGATAGAATTTCAAAGGATTTGAAATATTTGAGGGTATTTAAAAAAGTCCCAAGGCCAATTCTCAAACTTAAAAAAAATTGCAAGTGGATGCAAGTGGTTGCAAGGAGATGCAAGGAAATCGTGAGGGAATCACGGGATTTTTAAATGTTTTAATGCATTTCAAAGAGTTTATTCAGAAAAAGTGAGAATTTTCGTAGGGTTTTAAAGATTTGAAGAGATTCTAAAATATTTTTGGAATTCCATTTGAATCAGTTTAGAATTTACTTCAATTTTTGTTAATTCACTCAACTGTACTTAATGTAATAGATTACATTTTATTTTGTCTAACTCACCATAAAGTCTTGTAAACTCACCTGGAATTTATTCCCAGGCATTTAATGAACGTTTTTTGAATTTATCTGAAATTTTTTTAAATTATTTCATAATTACTGAATTCAATTAATTCTTTCTAATTTTCTAATTTTTTTCAATTTACTCAAATATTCTTTAAATTCACATAAATTGTTATGAATTTCATCGAGTCCTTGTCATTTCCCTTAAACATCTCTGAAATCCCTTTAAATTTATTGAAATCAATGAAATTTTTTTATTTTTTTACCTTTTTGCAATTCATTTGAATTCTTCTAAGTGTAACTTGAAATGTTTTAAAGATTTATGAATGGCATTCTTTTGAAATCTTTTTAATTCAAAAAAAGATTATTTATGTTATTATTGCACATTAGTCATTTTAGATTACTTTTTGGTTTGAATAGGTCTCTTTTTCACTTTTTCAGTTTTTAAAAAGTAAATTAGGTTGTGACGGCGCTGAGAATAATAAATTAAAAAGTTATAAATTTAAATTCAATACTTTTCTAATAAATTTATGAAAGATTCTATATTTAAAATGTTTCAAGATTAAAATTTTGGTTTTTAAATATTAATAGTCAGGGAAATGAAAAAATTAGCCAGGGAAAAATAAGGAGAAAAGGCAGAGAATTTTGAAAATGAATTTTTGCGGTAACTTTGTGTACGTAAAGATTACATTGCTCAAAGCGTTGTGAGCCTTGAGGGACCACATTCTTATCACGATACTCGAGCTCGATATTTGATAAACATTTAACTGACTACGCTTCGTTGGTCATAAACTTGCAAGCAACCTTGATCCTATAAATCTGTATGAAAAGTGTATTCAATTTGTATTGTGTCCTTTATAAAAAAAGCATTATCTATTTTTTAATATCACACTTCGGTCCAGGAGTACATACTTAAAACATTGCAATTTTCAATTTTTTCATAGCATTTTCAATAAATAAAATAAAAACCGTTGGTTAATGAAGGCTGTTAACGAGTTCGTTCTTCCTTTAGGTGTCATAGTTATAATTATTATCTATTAATCACAAAAACTTGTTTTTCGACTTCAGGGAGTCTCGAAAGCGGTGATCCGTTGAAAAACTAAGATGTGAAATTTCGGACAAATTTAATACTTTTCTATCATAAATGTTTGAGAATGTAAAAAATATTAAAACTGAAAAGAGATTAAAATGAGGAAATACGATGGAATCTCACACAAAAGAGCTTGAGATAAGAGTTTACCGTAAATTGGCTTAGGGCTAGAAACTTCCTCTCTGCATTTCGATTTCTGATCAGAGATAGTGATCCTGTGGAGTTTTCAAATAAATCTATAAAATGAACTTATGTATGAAATATTCTGAATTGGATTTTGATCAAAACCCGCGATTCAACTCCGAAGTTTTCTTCTTTATAATCTAATTAAATTATTTTAAAGATTAGATCTATTTCAGGAAAATGAATTAAAAGAGAAGAGTTTTGTAATTCAAGATTCTGATAAGAATACGCTTAAAAGTTATGCAGGAAGTTTTCACTGTGATTTAAAATATAAGATGATTATTATTAAAATAAAATTTTTAATTCTTTTAACACAGTACTGTATGATTGAATACGGGGTAAAAAAGCGTTAGAAAGGTTATCAAATTCTGCATAAAAGAGCCATATTTGAATTTTTTTTAGTAAATAAAGACTGATTTAGTAAGTAAGCAAGACGAATCTAATTTTTTATTTTTGCCAATTAACAATATTCAACTTCAACTCCCGGAAAAATCTAGAAAAATAATAGACAGATTCAAACGTTTTTCGCTTCAAATCAAGGCTAATAAAATTCCGCATAAATCTGTCGTAGCCGATTTAGGAAAAAAATTTCTGATTTTTTAGTCTTTAATAAAAAAAATTTAAAAAAAAACATTTCGGAAGAGTATCTTCAAACAGAGTAATTTCGGACATTTGGGGATAATTCAGACGCTCCTATATTCTCTGAATAGATAGGCTTACCTACTCAAAACTCTTCAAAGAATCTGAAATCAGTTCAAGCCTTAACTGTTTCTAGAATCTGGTTAAAACCCAAGAGTATTTTTGAGAAATACATGGATTCAATCCGAAATACCTTAAATTGATGAAGCAAGTATCTAGAAATGTTGTCTAATGTCTGATCGATTATTTAAAAGTTCATTGAATTTTTTATGAACAAATGAGTGAAAATGGATTCATGGTGATGAGCAGTGATTCGTCATTTGATTTGCACTGAATTTGAACAATATAGAGACAAACAATGTTTTTTAATTGAATTCATAAATAATAATTAATATTTCATTATTTAATAAATAAATTTTTCGAGAAATTATCCACAGCAGGTATTTATGATTAAATAAGTCAAGTTTTTTTTACTGAATTGGTCAAAAATGATAAAAAATGTAATGTCTGTCTATTTTGGGATATAAAAACTTTTCTTTTTATTAAGTAAAGCGTAAATAACTAATTTTCAGGCCTTGAGTTAGCCTTAATGACAAGCAACAATTTCAATTGTTAAGAACAATTTTTTAAATAAATTTTTATCATCTTAGGCATTAAAAAAAAATTACATTTCTTTGAGGTATTTGCTTTCTGTTATTATTTTCTGTAATTTAGTAATGGATTTGTGCTATCGATCGATAACAATTAATAATTTTTTTAATAAACCTAATTAACAAATTAATTTTTTGGCTATTTCTAAAGGTAAAAACTTGGGTTTTTGAGAAAGCTATCCTTATAACTAGTTTATAACATTATTTTTAAGAACCTGGTCAAACCATCGATACAAACAAGTTTCGCAAATATTTTCTAAACACATCAGAGTTTTTTGTACCAGAATACACTTAGCACTTCATACCTACGATAATACTTAAAATTTTAATTTATGGTACAAATATAATCGACTCCCTTT
>JAUELO010000016.1:23266-39398 GCA_032357855.1 Amphibolips quercusostensackenii
ACCTCAAGGTAGGCCTAGTGGCGCCATCTCTTGGTCAGGCCGGAAACTTATCAATCCACCCTCGTATATAGCTAAAATTTTGTCATACGGTCTTGCCTTTCCACAAAATTGCATATATAATTTGTGCTTACAGGGCCCTCTGATTACCCATACTTAAAATACATAAATTGTACTTTATAATACAACACTTGAGGCAGCGCTACGAACTTGATAATTTTTACAGTATGAAGAATATTAATAGAAGTAGAAACAATGTAGCCGATTCCTACAATACTGCATTATCACTACAACCATATAGTCGATTCCTACTATCCCAAAATCTTACACAAGATGGGGGTTACCTCTTTTTATATGAAGGATTGACAAAAAAAATGAAACTTTGTGAATGACTGGATGTGGATGAGTCTATAGTTGAATGCATGTGGAGCACGTGATATGCATGAGAAGAATTATGTACACCACACGCGTAGAATTTTGTGCCATATGGTATATGCTGTGTGGGAGGCTCCAAGTCTTGATTTAATTTTGACATAAAGTGACCCAGGACTGTCTTAAAGGATGAAGTTAAAAGCTCATTGGATGATTTAATACGTCTAATTCAAATATATGTCTTAGAAAAGACCAAAATATTTTCTTGATCCAAAAAACTGTTTCCTTGGACAAAAATGAAAATGTGTTTGAATCAAACAAATTTTTCTTCATTCAGCAAAGTATTTGCTTGGCTCGAATAAATTTTTTTTCAATCAATCAAATACTCCATATACTAAAATATTCGGTTGAAGCAACCAAAAATTTAGGTGGGTCAACCGAATCGTTTTCTGAGTCTAGAAAATCATGTCAAGTCTACTGTAATAAGCCCTGAGTTACAGGTAATTAAGTAATAAACTCAACCTGAATTCCTCAAGCTTTCATGGAAATAATTCAATGCCATAAAGATTTTTGTTTGAAAATTAAGAATTCAATTTTCAACAATTTCAAATTCAAGGAAAAATCAAATATTGTACTGAAAACAAGTGTTCAAAATGCTATATTCAAATAATTTTACATGAAAATTGAAGAAATCGACCTTTTGATCCATAACATTTTTTTGTTGTTAAAAAATTGCCTGGTAAACTGTCTTGTGACGATTTGTGACATTCGGTCAACCACAACAAAATATTTGCTTGAACCAACGAAATTTTTGGTGGTTTTAACTTGAGCTTTTAGTAGATGGAGTGTTTGGTTGACTCAACCAAAGAAATTGTTTGGACTAATCAGGTATTTTGTTGAATCAACCAATATTAGTTTGATTCAACCAATTTTTCGTGTTTATGGAAGAAAACAGTTTTTTTTGTTCAAGAAATTTTTTTCTAAGTGCAATAAGAAAATTGAATTATTCTTGGTTAGAAATTAATTTTATGGCTGAAAGGTCTAGCATTCTATTTTTGGTTGATAACTCAGCCCATTTGATTTTTTTTTCGTTAAAGATTCATCTCAATGATTTACAACTAAACTATTTTGCTAAAAATTCGTCTTGTTCATTGAACATTCTTTTTGTAACTAAATATTTGACTATATCGTTTATGATTGAAAATTTATCCTTTTAAGTAAAAAATTCAATTATTTGGCTTACAATTCGTCTTCTTTGGTAGAAAATTAATATTGTAGTCAAAAAATCACCTCTTTCATTGAAAATTAAGGTATTTTGTTAAATTTTCAATATTTTTCTTGAAAATCAATTTTTTTAGTTAAAGAATCAGTATTTTATATAAAAATGCATCTCTCAGTTTAAAAATTAAACTAATTTGTTGAGAATTCATTTTTTTTGCAGTTGGGAATTAATTTTCTTCACTGAAAATGAAAGTATTCCAATTTTTGGTTTGAAAATTGATATTTTAGATTAAAAATTTTATTCTTAGAAATTCATGTATTTTGTTAAAAATTCTTCTTTTTTCCAATTCAAATCTTTTTTTTTTGGTTAAAAGTTCAACTCTTTTGCGGAAAATTCGCCTTTTTGGATTGAACATTCGACAATTTGGCAGAAAATTAAACTAGTTATATAAAAATGTAACTATTTTGTTGGAAATTAGTTTCTTTTTTTTATCTGAAAATTTAAATATTCTATTTTTGGTTCAGGATTTACAATTTATAAGTTAAAAATTCAACTTTGGTTAAAAATTTAACTATTTTACTGAAAATTAATTTTTTTCTTTTTTTGTTAAGAATTCATTTTCTTTGCTGAAAATGTAAATATTCTATTTTTGTGAGAAATTTGATACTTATAATTGAAAATTGATCTTTTATCCTTGGAAATTCACGTACTTTGTTAAAAAATTCGTCTTTTTTCAAATTAAAATCTTTTTTGTTGAAAATTCAACTCGTTTGCAGAAACATTTGTCTGGTAACTATTTTGGTAAAAAGTTGAACCATTAATTTCAAAATTTAATTATTTTGTTGGAAATTCATTTTAGTTTATTAAAAATTATTTTTTTCCTGGAAATTGAACTATTATATTTTTTGTTCAAAATATATCATTTATAGGTTAAAAATTCAACTATTCGGTATCATCATCCAAATTTAAGAATTCTCATTTATACATCTTTAAAATTGAAGAGGTTGCAATTGTAAATCTTAAAAATTAAATTATTAAAAAAAAATGCAAAATTATATCTTTCTAAATTATACACATTAAGAATTGAAGAATCTTCAATTCCAAGTCTTTAAGATAGACTCATTTCAAAAATGTTTAATATTTAATAATTTTGAATTATAAACATTAAAAATTAAACAAGTTGTGGAATTTTCAATTGTAAATATTTTCAAAATGGATTATTTAACCAAAAATAACTTTAAAATTAAGAAAATCATTTTAAATTAAGGAAAAATTTAAATTGGACAAAATTTTTTTTGAAACCAAAGAAATGGTTTTGTATGAACGAAAGTTTTCTTTGACTGAGAGAATATGAATATTTTTCGCTTAAAAATAAAATTGTATGAAAGCCGATGTTGTCATTTTAGTAATTATTTTTATTTATGATCAGTAATTATTTTTATTTATGATTATTAATTACATATTATAGCACTTGAAAAACGATTGCGATCATACTAAACACTACTTAAAATGTAACGAAACAAGATAATACAATTTTCCTAAATTTATTCAAAAATTGCAAAAAATACTTTAATTAAAAAATACTTTAATTTATGGATGGCCCTTAAAAAGAAACAAATAAAAAACTTGTTTCTTCAAACAATAAGGTCTGCACTTTGAGTACTAATGTCCATACAAGCCATTATTTCCAAATTTTGCAGTTTCATGAAAGCGGTGAAGTATATGCGTTACAACAATTTGTCTGGGGCTGGGGTTCGATTCCAGAAACCTGTACTATGTTTTATTTAACTACAGAAATCAGTACACTTTTAAAATAAGAACGTAAAAGTATCATTTTCAGTTAATTATGATTTTATTCATAAATATACACCCAAAAAATATTAAATAATTTTCAAGTAATTTATTAATCCATCATGCAAGACGAGATCCGACAATTTTTCCACTTGGTAATTTGTACACCACAAATGGATCGTAATAATCATTAGCGCGCTCGACATGAATTTGGTATTGTTCGATTTCATCCTGAGTTGGAACCCAATTATCCTCGACACCATGAAGGCGAATATCTACCGCTTTTCCTGTAACTGGATTTTCCCATAGTTCGAATATTGCCCCATCATAAGCGACAAACCCACTATGGTATGGGGTTCTTTGACCAGGTGGGCCAAATTCGTGTTGAGGTGGGCCAGGTTGGGGTCGAGGTGGGCCAGGTTGGGGTTGAGGTGGGCCAGGTTGGGGTTGAGGTGGGCCAGGTTGGGGTTGAGGTGGGCCAGGTTGCGGTTGAGGTGGGTTAGTCTGGCAGGAAGGCCTGGATGAACCTGCTTGATGTATTCCCGCAGCATGTGCTGTAAAAAACTCAAGATTTGTGGTTTTAAAAAGATTAAATATAGTTTCAAAATTAAACACTTAAAAAAATCTAAACTGGGGTACTAAAAATAAATAATATTAATCTTAACTCTTCAGAAGTCCGCAATTTACAAAGAACCTCTAAACTGATGAGTCTGCACGGAAAAAATTTGTCCAATAAAACGTGTAGAATTAGTCCAGGAGTCTTGGACGGGTACCAAAATGTTGGAGATCTTGAATGATTTTTAATAAAAGATTTCAAACATATCAATACTAAATGCAAACTTGTCTTGTAATTTAGATAATAATCTAGGAAAAAGAGTTCTGTATTTACTATACAAAATTTAAGTTAGAAGCCAAATTCAGTCCACGACGAATTGTAAAAAAGTTGTGAATATTTTTAATTAAGTTCGCATGAATTTGTATAGGTTCCTAAAGTGAAAAATAAAGTGCTGGTGTATTATTTATTGCATTTTTAAGAGTAAAAAAAGACAAAAATAAATGTAATGTCTTCTTTTATAACTAACAAAATGGATTTTTTGGGCTCCAATTAAGTCAAATAAAAAACAAATTTTCAACAAGAGTTAAATTTTTTAAACAAAGAGGTTAATCTAAAAAAAAGTTAATTTTTAACAAAGTAGTTCAACTTATAACCAAATGGTTAAACTTTCAACAAAAAAAAATAATTTTCTACCAAGAAGATTAGTGTTCTGCTAAAACAGACGAATTTTTAAGAAAATACATTCATTTTCAACAAAATTGTTGAATTTTGAAGTCAATAAGACTAATCATCTGCAGAACAGTTTAATTTTTAACCCAAATATATGATTTTTTAACAAAAGAGGTAATTTTCAAACCAAAATATGAACTTTGTACAAAAATGTGGAATTTTCAACTAAAAAATATGATTTTTTAACAAGAAATACTATTAAAATATTTCAATTTTAAAATAAAAAATTTTATTTTAATGTGATCGCGTTCATTCCAAACGTCCTTCAAGAAAAGTTAAGCTTGCAATCAGAAAAATTAGTTAGAATAGTTGAATCCTAAGCCAAAAAGATAAATCTTTAACTGAAATGATGAATATTTAACTAAAATACTTGAATTTTCAACCACAAACATAACTTTTCAAACAATAAAATTAATTTTCTACCAAAAAATACAATTAGAAAAAAACACGAATTAAAAGGAGGCAAATTTTCAACCAAATACTTAAATTTCAAACTAACAAAAAATTAACTTTTAACCGAAAATGGAATAGTTACATTTTTAGTTAATCAAATTAATTTTTAACCTAACTCATGAATTTCCAATTTGAATGATGAATCTTCAACTGGAATAGTTGAATTTTAAACCAAAAACATTAGTTTTCAACAAAAACAATGAGTCTTCAGCTCAAATGGTTGAATTTTCGAACTAACAAAAATTAATTTTTTTACAGAAAAAAGACAAATTTTCAACCAAAACTTAAATAATTAAATTTAAAGTTAAAGACATGTTTAACCAAACAAAAGAACGAATTTTTAACTAAAAAGGATTATTTTTCAACCAAAAATGAAACAATGGAATTTTGAGTCAAAAAATGAATGTTCCACAAAATAAATAAGTTTTATAATAATGTTATAAAATATTTAACTGGAATAATAGTTAAATTTTCAGTTGAAGAAGAGAAAAATAATTTTCAACCAAAACGGAAACAAATTTTCAACAAAATATGTAGTTAAATTTTCGGGAAAAATCCCTTTTCATCCAAAGAAAAAAACAATTTTTTAATTAAATAGCTCATTTTTTAAATAATTTTAATTAAAATTATGAATTCTCAAAAAAAAATAATAATTTTTAACAAAAGAGTTCAACTTTTAACCAAGTCATAATATTTCCAGCCTAAAAGATGAATTTCCAACTAAATGATACATATTCAACTGAAATACTTGAATTTTTAACCGATAAGGAGAATTTTTAGACTATAATATTTTATTAGAATAAGTTAAATTTTCGGTTTAAAAAAATACATTAAAAAAAATAACTTAAAAAAAGTTACATTTTCAAACAAAGTAATTAAATTTCAACTAAAATCGTAAATCTTTGACTAGAATAGTTGAATTTCAAACCAGAAAGATCAATTTTCAACTAAGATGATGAATATTTAAATAAAATAGTTTAATTTTTAACAAAAAAAAATTAATTTGCAACCAAGAAGATTGATTTCTACGAAAAAAGAAGAATTTTCAATTAAAAAATAAGTTTGAATAATTGAAATGATTAATATTTAACTGGAGTACTTGAATTTTCAATCAAGAAAAACTATTTTTAGATAAAAAGATTAGGTTTCAAAGAAGAAAATAATTTTCTATTAAAAAATCGACTTTTTAACAAAATACGTGTATTTTTAACAATATGGTTGAATTTTCAGTTCAAGAATTTAATTTTCGATCAAACTGATGAATTTTAAATTAAAATGGTGAATCTTTAACTGGGAAAGATAAAAAATTTTATGAAAAAAAAGGAATTTTGAAACACAAAGATCAATTTTCTATACAAAAGAAGAATTTTCCGCAAAATACGCAAATTTTCAAACAAATAGTTGAATTTTTTAGTAAAAAATGTTAATTTTCAGGGAAATAGTAGAAATTTAATTTGAAAAAAAAGATAAATTTTTAACTTAAGATCGAACAGAAATCTATTTTCTAATAAAAAAATATTTCATGCTAAAAAATCCTGAAAAATATTTACAATTAAAAAACAGACTTCCAAACTACCTTACATTTCGGCTCATTAGAGACATAAATAACAATTAAAAAAAGAGGAAAATATTATTAGTTACATTTTCAACCAGAGATGAATTTTCAATTAAAATGATAAATTTTCAATAAAAAATTAATGTTTAATAAATAAGTTAAACTTTTAACCAAGTAGTTAAATTTTTAAAAAAGTAAATGAATCCGTAACCTAATACACACACTTATATACCCTACGACTGCAGATAAAGTAGAAATCACTCTTTTAAATTGACCAAAATTATTTAAATAATAAAAACTTGAATTTTTCTGTGATCAGAAGTAAATTCCCGGTTTTCGATTAAATTTATGGTCGATAAAAGTTCCGTTTATTTCCCAGTCAAGTCGCCAACAGGAAAATATTTATCTTACTCATATTGTCTATCTTCCAGCACTTATAAAACTCATAAAAAGTAAATGTGCACTGAACTTTTAAAGCGAATATACAATAATAAATTGAAAGTAAATTGACATCAAATTAAATATTCTTAACATTAAAAATAATCAAATGAGATAGTTATAATATAACATTTAAATAAAACACGTCAAAAAATATTCGACTTTGAAGTAAGAAAATGAAATATCACTAGGAGCACCACCAATTTTTGGTCCGACACTGTCCGTTTCTCACAAGCGGTGAGAATTTCGGTGGTTGGTAGATAACAACCATTTCGACTGATATATCCAGCGTGCGATATTATGCTTTAGGCAATGGCGTTCGATGTAGTAGTGATAAGTTATAGAATTAGGTTTGTGTGTGTTAGATATAAGTGAAGACTCCACATTGTTTTTGCTTTATCAAAATTTTCTAGACAGTCCAGGAATTTATGTGGTTCTTTCTTGTACTTAGTCTTGAAACATCTTGTAAATATTCAAAGAAGGAGGCTTTCAATTTTTATAACATTTAGTTACCGTCCAAGATTCATAGACTGAGTTTTACACTTTTTATGGGGCAAATTTTTTCCGAGCATGTGCCTGTAACATCCCCTGAAAAGTAAGCGTTAGTTACCGAATAGTGTCAGCTGGCGGCATGTTAATTAGTTCCAAAAAGCGACACACTGACACGTAAGTAGTTCCATAAGTGGCCACTGAATAACGCACAATGGAGTTTGTCTAGGATGGGAAGTAACCGAAAGTTACACCGACTCACTCTGTCATCTGACCGATGTCATGAAATTTCACGGTAATCGGTAAAATCATTGACATCGTTGAAATCATCTTATATATCGTTACTGGAATACTTTACGGTAAAAAAATGCATACCTAAATATTACAGATATGATTTTCATATGATTGTCAGGCCGCAAATGTGAAAAATAATGGTGGCAAATTAGAAATGAGTGATATTTAGTCAATCCTAACCTAAAAATTTGATGAATCAAAGCAGGGACCTCTATATGAAAAAGTTTAAGAAGACGGGAAAGTATGAATTGGTGCTGCACGGAATTAATTTCCATGCAATAAATAAGTCCTAATTGAACAAATAAAGTAAACAATGTATAAAAATCATGAAGACCTAAAGTGCATCAATTTTTAAAAGACATATGTATCAATAGTTGTATTCTGTTTATATTAATGTAGCATATGCATATAGCCAATATATCCTGCATATTATAATAGATAGATACTAAATTTATCCTTAAATAAATATACCTAATGTTGTTAAATAACAAATTTTCAAACAACTGAGAAAATCTTGTTACACAAATCTTTTTTAAATTTAAAAATCTTTTATTAAAAAAAAAAGTTTAAATCGGAAGAAGAATGGGTTTTATGGCTTCTTCACATATTTTTTATAACGTTAAAGTAGCAGAACACCAACTACACCAAAAAAGCGGCAAAGTAAAAATCTGACGACTTCCGGATGTCCCGGAAGTTATATCCGCAGACTAATTTAAAAAAATGAAATTTATTCTAAACCATGCTAGAGTTGTGCTCATTTTCCTTAAGTGAAATACGTCAAGCTTTATGGGATTGGCGGAACACCTAAATATCAATCCTTTTCAAAACAAAAAACTATGGTTTTTTTTGACTCAAATAAATTTTGAGAGTGAGGGCATTAACATAAAAAAAAATCTAATGCATTTTTGGACCATTCCAGTGGTCAAGCAAAAAAAATATGTATATATATGCCTTGAATAGTAATGACTGTAATTATGTTTCGTTTCATCAGAAGAGTGAATCAGTAATCACCAGAGTTATTTGCTAAATCGTAAATTACAGAAACGTAACAAGCCATGAATAATTTGATCAAGTGTGATAACGAGCACAATAATTAAGTCTTTATACGTAATTTCCGGACAAACACACATTAAAACTGTATGTGCGACCACCTGTTATTTCCTTCCTATAATTAATGAATTGGTAAATGTATTGCTAATAACTATTTTAAACGGCAGTTTTAAATAAATTAAAAAACGGACTTTACAATGATTAAGTTACATATAACCATACTAATCAGAGCAATCGGCTACCTAAAGTTGCATGTTTTCAACATTTTTATATTATTTTAAATTTATGAACAAGAAAAGGCACATAAATATTCCTCAGAATCAAGTCGAATCTGGTCATTCTTCAGTACGTTTGCCAACTTCTGCACAATATAAGCCTCGAAGATGTTCATTTTTTCTGAAAATACACATCCAACTTTTTTGAAGGATACTTTCTCAGTTCCCTTTAAACTATTCACTTATTCTTCAATATTAAACTAAAACTTACCCATATCAAAGAATCTAAACAGACACCAAAAATAATAATAGCAGTGACCAAAATCATTTAATTTGCTATAAATTGAAGTCAGAATCCACTTATTCACAAAATGTACGAGAGACACCATTTACTTTCAGCGGTATATTAAAATTTTTGAGCTCATACCTGAAGAGTTTTTTCACAAAACTATGTTAGTACCACCTTTGTCAAAACACACTTTATTTACTAAATTATACTTCAAAAAGCACTGCTGTGCTTTGTTTTAAAAATATAAAATGACTGTACCGTTTGAATGTCGAATAATGTATTGTTCATACAAAATTATTAATATAACAATTTAAACTTAGAATATAAATTAAAAAACATTAAACTTTCTTAATTAAAAGTCCAAAACCAGCAGAAAGTATTTAAAAAATTAAGTTATGTTTCTCTAGCAATTCACTGCTACTCATTGAATTAGTAAGTTAGTAATACTACGCAGATTAGCATAATACCCTTACTGATTCATGTAGTAGAAAGTGATAAAATTACTAATTTTCCACTGGCCTAGCTCTTCTGGAACACCTCTGTTTTCTCCCCTTAAGATGTTGATGAATAAAAAAAATTCTAAAAAATGAGAAATAATCCTATCAGGAAGATCACACCAAAAAGTCCACAAACCAACTTTTTTCGTAATATGACACTGAACTTACAGACGGTAAAGTCAACGAGAATCGGATCAGAACTGGCATGATCAGATCAATGTGAATCGAATCGAAATAAAAATTATTGGCGTGGGACTGACTGCCTCAACTTACATCATAAGAATCGATATCGAGACTTCCTCGGGACCAATTATGCACCGACCCTCTGACTGCTTGTACGAGAATGGATTTCGATATGATGTCACCTACATCCATTCACGGCATTCAAGGTGAGGTGAACATTGGCTCAAGGAGTTCATTTATTTATATATTATTATTTATTTATCTCATTTCTCCAGATATTAAACCAGTAATCGACACTATTTAATATTTTGACATAAAAAAAAACTAAAAAAATGGCTCGAGGAAGCTCATAAATCTTATATTTAATCTTTCTCTTTCTCTGCCAAGCAGTCGCGAAACAAAGGGCAATTAAACGAAAGCGCGCACTACATATTGAAAATCTGCATTCTTTTATTTTAATCCCAAAAAAGTGGTTGAAAATCCACACATCACTTGACGTTTTTTCAGTGATTTAGGAAAAATCCCCCCTTCCTCTTGTGACATTTTGGTGAAACCCTCTCAAAATTTCATTGGACACTGAAGCTAATCCGCCCTCTATTTTTAAATACAAAACATAAATGTGATATTATATAACCGTCAATACAACAATAATCAGTTTAAACTACTTGATACTAGTATGAGAATACTTATGCTTATTATATACTTATGCTTATTATATACTTATGCTTATTTCCATTTCCAACACTTTTTGGACCTATGAAGGGTCTGTGGTATAGGGCGTGTAGGGTCAAGTTAGGCACATATCCATTGCATATTTTTCTACTGCGCATTTGTCCCGCATATGCCGTTTGCGTACGCTTATTTGAAACGGTTGAAATTTCAGCCCCCCATATTTTTAATAAATAATAATTTTAATTGCACAAAAATGTTATGTAAATGTATTTATATTTTGAACAGAATATAAATGCACATATTTTTACATATAAATTATAAAAATTAATAAAACGGTTACAATTACTGCACTACTTATTGCAATGGTTTTGTGTTTCCTCTTTCATAAATTAGGCAATGTCGCATCTTCTGTTTTTGATACTAAATTGTAAATTAGTCTTTCCGGATTGAAAGTTTATGTATTTTGTTGAAAATTCGTCTCTTTGGTAGAAAATTAATCTTCTAGGATCAAAATTCATCCTTTTCGGTTTAAAAATTCATTTTTTTATGAAGATTCATCATTTTAGATACCAATTTATCTCTTTGGTTGAAAATGTAACTCTTTAGATGAGTTTTGCCGTTTTTTCCTTTTGGTTGAGAATTAATTTTTTTTCACTGAAAATGTGAAAACTCAATTTTTTGTTTCAAATTGATATTGTAAACTGAAAATTGATATTTTCTTGTTGAAAATTCACGTATTTTATTAAAAAATTCGTCTTTTTTGGTAAAAAATTAATCTTCTGGGTTAATTTTTTTTCGAAAGATCAACTACTTGGTTTAAAGTTGAACTGCCTTGTACAGAATTCATTTTTTTGGTTAAAGATTCATCATTTTAGATGAAAATTCAATTCTTTAGTTCGCAATGGACTTTTTTGGTTAAACTTATATTTTCGAATTGATAATAATTTATGTATTTTATTAAAAATTTGTCTTTTTTGGTAAAAAAAATCTTCTTAGTTAAAAATTCATCCTTCTTGGTTCAAAATGTAACTGCTTAGTTCAAAATAAATCTGTTTTGGTTAAATACAACTGCTATTGATTTAAAATCAATATGCTCTATTACATGTATTGTTGATAATTCATTTTTTTGTTGTTGAAAAAACAACTGCTTAGTTTAAAATTAAATTACTTCGTAAAAAATCATTTTTTTTATTAAACATTCATAATTTTAGTTAAAAATTCAATTGTTTGTTCTTAAATTACCTTTTCCATCGAAAATTTATGTGTTCGAGATGAAAATTCAACTATTTGGTTGAAAATTAACTATTTTGTTAAAAACTCATATTTTTGATTAAAAATTCAACTACTCAGGTGAAAAATTCAACTATTTCGTTAAAATTTAAATTATTCATTTGAAGATTTAACTATTTTGTTGAAAATTCGTTTTTCTTGATAAAAATTAATTTTTCCAATTTTCAAATTTTTAAACATTTCCTTCAAAAGTTATTTATTAAAGAAAATCAATTTTAATTTTCCCAGGAATCTTAAGAAAATTTTGTTGTTTTCTTGAAATCTTTCAAAATTCTTTAAAAACTTCACATTTTTTTCAAAATCTTGAAAATCTCACATTTTGTTGCAAATTTATACTTTAGGGAGGAAAATCAACTATTTTGGAGAAAACTTGTGTTTTTGGCTTTAAAATTCAACAATTTGGTACAAAATTAAAATATTTGGTTGAAAATTAACTTTCTTGTTCAAAAATCATATTTTTGGTTAAAAATTCAACTACACAATTTGGTAAAAAATTTTTAAATTTGGTTAAAAATTAAACTATTTATTTGAAAATTTCACCATTTTCTTACAAATCCGTTTCTTTTTTTGGATACAAATTAATTTTTGAAATTTTTATACGTTTAAACATTTTCTTTAAAAATTAATTTTTTAAATAGAAAATCATTTATAATTTTCTTAGAAAACTTGAGAAAATTTTTTTTAAATCTTTTAAAATTCTTAAAATAACTTCGAAAATTTTTTTCGAAATCTGTATAGCCTTACATTTTGTTAAAAATTTATACTTTCGGGATGAAATTCAACTTTTTTGTAGAAAATTTGTCTTTTGTGGCTTCTAAATTCAGTTGAAAAAAATGAAAAACAATTTGGTAGAAAATTCAACCACTTTGGTAGAAATTTTCACTATATGGTTAAAAATTAAACTATTTATTTGAAAATTCAACTATTTGGTTGCAAATTAATTTTTTAATTAAAAAATAATTTTTGCAAAATTTTCTTTAGATTTAATTTTTTAAAATAAAAAATCATTTATTTTCCCAGGAATCTTAAGAAAAAAATTTTGTTTTCTTGAAATCTTTCAGAATTCTTTAAAAAAAACTTCGAAATTTTTTTCGAAATCTTGAAAATCTTACATTTTGTTGTAAATTTGTCTTTTTGGCTTGACAATTCAAGAATTTGGAAGAAAATTTTATTTTTTATTTTTTGTTAAAAATTAATTTTTTTGAATAGAAAAACATTTATAATTTTCCCAGGAATCTTAGAAAAATTTGTCTTTTTGGATTAAAAATTCAAGAATATAGTAGAAAATTAAACTATTTGGTTTAAAATTAACTTCTTTGTTCAAAAATCATATTTTTAGTTAAATATTCAACTACATAATTTGGTGGAAAATTAAACTATTCAATTAAAAATTAAACTATCTATTTTAACATTTAACTATTGCGTTGCAAATTCGTTTTTTTTGGTTAAAAGTTGATAATCTTTCGAGATTTTAAAATTTTTGACCATTTTCTTTAAAAGTTAATTTTTCTAGACAGAAAATCATTCATAATTTTCCCAGGAAGCTTAAAAAAAATTTTGTTTTTTTGAAATCTTTCGAAATTCTTAAAAAACTTCGATATTTTTTTCGCAATCTTGAAAATCTTACATTTTTTTAAAAATCTGTCTTTTTGGCTTGAAAATTTAAGAATTTGGAAGACAATCAATCTATTTGGTAGAAAATTACACTATTTATTTAAAAATTTAACTATTTTGTTCCAAATTCGTTTTTTTTTTGTTAAAAATTAATTTTAAAACAATTTCTTTTAAAGTTAATATTTTAAAATGGGGAAATCATTCATAATTTTTCCAGGAATCTAAAGAAAAAAATTTGTTTTCTTGAAATCTTTTAAACTTCTTAAAAAATTTCGAAATTTTTTTCGAAATCTTGAAAATCTTATATTTTGTTAAATATTTGTCTTTTTGTATTGAAAATTCAAGAATTTGGTAGAAAATTAAACTATTTGGTTGAAAATAACCTTTTCTGTTCAAAAATCATATTTTTGGTTGAAAATTCAACTACATAATTTGATAGAAAATTAAACTATTCGGTTAAAAATTAAACTATCTATTTCAACATTTAACTATTGTGTTGCGAATTCGTTTTTTTTTTTTGGTTAAAAATTGATAATCTTCCAAGATTTTAAAATTTTTGATCATTTTCTTTAAAACTTATGTTTTTTTAACAGAAAATCATTTATAACTTTCCCCGGAATCTTAAGAAAAATTTTGTTTTCTTAAAATATTTCAAAATTCTTAAAAAAATTTGATTTTTTTTCGAAATTTTGAAAATCTTACATTTTGTTAAAAATTTATATTTTCGGAATGAAAATTCAACTGTTTTGCAGAAAATTAAACTATTCGGTTAAAAATAAACTATTTATTTGAAAGATTAACGATTTTGTTGCAGATTCATTTTTTTGGGTAAAAATTAATTAAAAAAATTTTCAACTCTCAAAAAAATTCTGGTAATTAGAAAAATTGCCTTTAAATCTCCGTATTCTTTTTTGGAAATTTTCAAAACATTTCCAAATCTTTTGAAATATTATCTCGAAATTAATTTTTTCAAAATTAAAGTATCATTTAAAATTTTCCCAGAATCCTTAAGAAAATGTAATTATTTTGAAACCTTTCAAAATTCACATTTTGCAAAACACTCACTGTGATTCCCGGGTCTAATTTGTATTTTAATTATTTTTTAATATATTTTTAAATTATATAAATTATTTTTTTTTTTTTTAGACACCAAAATTTCAGTTACATACACTATGCAAAAAGAATCAAAATTTGAATATGTAAACAAATCCACCTTTCGCGAATGTCGCGAACTACATCCAAAACTAAACACACGTCGGTAAGTCTCGCACCTGAATTTCCAATCATCGTCGATAAGCAAGCAAAAAAGAAAATATTAATAATTTAATTAATTTAATTAATAGCAAAAAAAAAATTAAACAATACAAAAAAAAAGGTTTAAAACCGAACTCAGTGTGAGATGAGATGATCAGATAAAATAAAAATAAGTATTCAGTAACAAGTAATACGAACAAGGATCAAGGATCAACGATCAAAGCGCATGCTGAAACGATTCTGAAAGCCACTTCAAAAACGGGACTATAAAAATGAGAAAAATAAAAAAAAAGGAAGGAAGATTCTCAAATTTGAATTCTGAAGGAGTGGGACAAGAGAAAAAGTTGTCTTAAAAGCATCGTTCTCTTGCCTGTTTTGTTTTGAATCACCTAAAAATCCTTTTTACGCAAACAGAATTATTATTTGTCTACAATATTAAAGGAGAAACTATGCTACAGTACGCCACAAGTTTCTAAATGTTTTATATAAATTATAGTCGATAAAATCCATTACTTAGTTGCTTTTGATGTTTTTAGAAACATTCTCGATGAACGATTTCTAACCTGTCTTGATTTTTGAATAGGTCATTGCTTCTGGTAGCAAAATTAGAAACGAAAGCACATTCATGCATAACTGAAAAATATCACATATTGACTTCCAAATAAAACAATTTTAATAATGAATGGTACAATAATTGTATACAATTTTAATAATGAATAGTATAATAATTGTATACAACTTTAGTACGAAAGTCATGTCGTTCGTCATATACACTGTTAGAAAAACCTGCATTAAATTTAATAAAAATGTATATAAAGTCATTTGCATAAACGGTAGTTGAAACTTAATATGCATTAAAATACGGAAAGCTCTACATTGTTTATTAAATAAAATATACAGTTCGGTGTACTAGCATGCTTGGAAACTCAAAGTGCTTTCATTTCTTTAAATCTTATTAAAACATTCGCATTTGAAGTAATCATCTAGAATTCGTTGATTGATTTGTTTTTTATGATTAAAGTACAGCGTACATGTGGAACTTTTTTCAAAATTTGCCCTGAATGGTAGAAATTTAATGTGATTACAGCTGATCGTATGTTAGGTCCGTTATTTATTTGCGTAATTGAACTTTTCGACTTAAAATCCAATTTTACTGTTGGTTAACTGGAAGA
>JAUELO010000016.1:39498-50827 GCA_032357855.1 Amphibolips quercusostensackenii
GTAATTGAACTTTTCGACTTAAAATCCAATTTTACTTTTGGTTAACTGGAAGAGGTATCATGTTTTATTATTAAGAATCGAAAATTACTGCTAAACTTATGTTGATTTTGTGTCAAATGAAATTATCTGAGCGATTGTCATGCATGCATATAAAATTTAATGTTCCTAATAGTGATTTCATATGCTTAAAATATTAATTTTAATACACATTGGTATTTTAAATTTAATATTATTTTTATCAGTGATCCTAAACATCAGTTTTTATCTTCCACGTTTATTCCTTTTCATATCCCAGTAAAATTTCTTCCAATCGTGTTCAATATTGTCCCAAATATTGCAGTTAAACTTTTAAGAACCAATTTTTTTGCATATTCCAGTAAATTCAAACGAAACTCTTGCATAAAAAAACTGTTGCATAATTTCCTTGATGTGAAGCTTGTCGCAAAAAGACAATGCTTGCTGTAAAAAGATTCTTTTTGGGACAAATTCAATCTGTGTGAAGAATGATGATCCTTTCGACAAAAGAGGACATTTCTCGAAGTGATTTTGAATGAAACTGGATGAAACTTACATCCTGGAGGTGAGCCCTTCTTGACGGTGATCCTGTAGGGTTGGTAAGAGTGTCCCGGTTCCAGTTTGCCATACATAGTGCGATCCATGATGCGTATCAGGTTCTAGATTTTTATTTCCGTTTCAAGAACATGCGAATGGTGTCCCATAAGTACATCAACTAGCACGCACGAATGATCAAACAAACTAACTCTACCATCTGCAATTCAACACACAAGCCTGCAAATGTTGCGACGCACATTCGCGAGATCAGATCGTGTTTCGACGTCTAACTTTAATTAACGAGATACTCGGTGCAAGTTCCATTTATTATTCTGGAATTTATGATCAGTTCAGATACTTCCTTCAAAACTTATTCTATATTCGAAGATTAAATAACTGTCTGAAAATTTTTAATAGTTTACAAATTTCAAGGTTGACTGAAAGAGATCTTCAAAGGGTGTCTACTTGGCTGGACCACAGTGCTCAACTCAAAACTGACTTTCTTGGGGTTTATGGTTAAATTTTTTTTAAATTTAATAAACGGAGCCATTAGGACAGACTATGCTGCCAATCACTAAAGCTCAGTTTCTTACATTAGTCAACGCTACAGAAAACATTTGAAAAATAGTGCAAAAATAGTAACATATTTCGAGTATTAAACTTATGTGTAGTCGGAAAAAATAAAGTGTGTAATGGAAAACATAAAGTGTGTAATGGAAAAAAATGTTGTTTTTAAATCTAAATTTCCACTTTTCTAACCCAGTACTTTTAAAGTATTAAAACTTAATTTTAATGTTTACTTACAATTTTATTATTTAGTCTGTAAATTATTCAAACTTCTTTTTATTTATCGCAGGCCAGTTTTTTGACTACGAATTAATAGAATCCAATAAGAAAATCTAGTTTTCGTTAAAAGTTCATTCTTTTCGGTTGAAAAATCTACTATTTAATTTTTGGTTAAGAATTCATCTTTTTTTGGTCCAAATTTTTATCACATGATTCAAAGATGAATCATTCTGTTGAAAATTCAATAATTTTAAGTCATAGTTCTTGCTTGAAAATTCACCTTCTTTATTAAAAATTCGTCTTTCTGGCTTGAAAATTCCACAATTTGATCGAAATTTTTTGCTTCGTCGACTAAATTTTTTGTTTGTTTTTGAATATCCATCTTTTTGGATTGAAAATTCATCTCTTTCTGAGGAAATTGCACCTTTTTTTTACTAAAAATGCAACTATCTGCTTAAAAATGCAACTGTCTAGTTATAAATGCAACTGACCAGTTAAAAATAAATATGTTTCTGTTTAAAATTAACTTTTTCTTCAAAATTAACTGTTTTGTACAAAATTACTCTTTTTGATTGAAAATTCAACAATTTGATAGAATTTTTTTCTTTCTTGACCAACAATTTTTCTTTTGAACGTATATATTTTTGGTTTGTAAATTCTTCTCTTTCTGCAGAAATTTGACCTATTTTAATTAAAAATGCAACTGTCTGGTTAAAAATAAACCTGCTTCGCTTAAAAATGAACTTTTTGTTGAAACTTCAACTGTTTCCTTAAGAAAATTTTTATTTTGGTCTAAAAAATTCAGCGATTTGGTAACAAATTAACCTATTTTGTTGAAAATGTAGGGGCAAGCTCTCTACAGTAGATAATCATTAATTAAAAATAATAATATATGTAAAATAATTAAATTAGTTTAATTATTAGTTAAGACACTATACGTGCTCATAAACTAAAATTAAAATTAATTATTTTTCTTCTGCTATGTATTTTGTTGAAAATTCTTTTTTTTTTGAGAATATAAATTTTTTGTTTAAAAATGCAACTGTTTGTTAAAAAAAAGTGTTTTGGTTAAAAATAAATTTTTTGCTGAAAATCAAACTATTTGGTAGAAAATTCAACAATTAGGTAACAAATTTAACATTTTGGTTAAAAATTATTGATATTTTTTTGTTGAAAATTCTTCTTTATTAACATCAATTTTCGGTTGAAAATGCAACTCTGGTTGAAAATTAATCTGTTTTAGTTGAGTATTCAAGTATTTTGTTGAAAATTCGTGTTTTGTTGGTGAAATCGAATTGTTTTTTATTTTAAATAAAAATATTTTTCTTATTAAAATATTAATTATTACATTTTTTATTGAAAAATCATCTTATGAGGTGGAAAATTCAACTATTTGGTTAAAAGTTAAATTACTTTATTAAAAGTTAATTTTTTTGGTAAAAGATTTACAATTTTAGTGGAAGATTCGTTTTTTGTTGTTGCTGAAAATTAATTTTTTTGTTCAAAATTAACTTTCTGGTTGAAATCTAACTTTTTTGTTGAAAATTAACTTTTTTGGTTTGTATAGAAAATTCGTCTTTTTTGCATGAAAATTCAACTATTTGGTACAAAATAAAACTTTTTGGTAGAAAATTCATTTTCTATTTTCGAAAATTAAGTTTCTTCTCTAAAAACTTAACTATCTTATTTTGAAAATTAAAATTTAACTGCTACATTGATATTCCTTAGTTAAAAAATTCATCTATTTGGGTTAAAATTTCTTGAAACGAAGAAATATAAACTGAAAATTATTCTTAATGATAAAAAAATATATAGTTCAAAAAACTACATAAATCTATAAAAACTGTTCAAAAAAACCTTTCTCAGTGAAAAAATTCTGGTCTCGAAATTTTTATCTCAAAATTTAGTATTTTAATGTATTTAAATATTTTAAAATTTCAAAGAATTTGAACTAAATGAAGTATACTAAAATATTAAATTTTTTAACAATTCGTCGGTTATTGCAGGATTTAAACAAATATTTAACAATTGGAGATAATATTATAAGGCGTAAACAATAATATACTAGTGCTATAAATTTTCTTTTTTTTTGTCAAATAGTATTATTTTTTTATGATATGATCATGTAAAAATATATATTTGATACGATTTTCTTAACGGTTTAAGCACTATTTTTATTTATAATATTAATAACTCGCTATTGGTGTGAATTAATCAATTACTTATTAATTAGTTAATTTAATTAAAAATTTTAATATTTTAAATAATTCAAATTAGAAATTCAAAACCAAGAAACCCTTCGACAGCAAAAATATTTGGAAGACACAACAAATTTGCAGGGGTTTAATTTGAAAAAAGGGAAAATTGAGGTATACAATTTTAAGAAAACAAAATTAGAAAAGTTTCCATTTAAGTCATTGAAATCAAGAAGCTTTGAAATTTTAAATGTATTCAAATTTAGAAGGTTTATTCAAGACTTTACATTTGGAAAGATCCTAGGTTTGAAGAAAACAAAAATTAAGTTGCCTACTTTTAAGGCACCAAATATTAAATGATTTAAATTAAAAGACATTCTAAATTGTACAAAATTATATTTTGGACGCAATAGAATTCTAAAACCAAAAATTAAGTCCCTAACCTAAAAATCCTTCCGATTCACAACGGTGGTTCTTTTAATCTCTGCCCCGAAATTATCATTCCCTGATTCTAATAATAAATCCTGATTCTGTAGCCTACAAAGTTCATTGACAATATGTTTTGCTTCTATATCCCCAAGAATGAAATATTTGTTAGATGTTCTCTAAAGTGTGGGAAAAAGTGGAAGGAATGTGTAAAATCTCTACAAAGTGTGCCACCTCATGTAAAATAATCTAATTCTTCAATAAATATTTATAACAATTATTTACTTTCATAATTATTTTGCATGAGATGACCCCCTATAGATAGGTGGCCCACTATTGGGGTCGTTACCCTACCACAGAGAAAATATCTCAGATCACTTTCTAAAGACTCAGCAGAGGATAAAAATCACAAGAACCACACAAATCTAGTGAATATTTAAATTTGAAAAGAGCATCTCTTTAATATTTTTCAAAAAGTTTTTAAATAATTTTTTTTCTAGTACTTATAATTGCACCGAGTTTCTCGATTTTGGAGGGTCTCCTACACAAAGTTAATTTGAGAAGACAGGACGGCACTTTCGAGAAAGTTCAGGTCACAGCGCGATTTTGCAAACGAGGCTAGAAAGAGGCGTTTTTCATCCTCGAACTGATAATAAATTTAGAACTTTTACTAATGGTATTTTTTTTTTAGAAAAGCCGGACGCGTACGGGTGGGTCACTTGGTTATATTTGAATACCGGCGGTGCCCAGTAGGTCGAGTCTTGAGGAAGACGATTGTATCATCTTAGGATGGCGTCGGTGTATACTGTATCTGAACACGTGGTGTCGGTGACGGAGAGGCAACGAGACTGCAGCACCAGTGGACACCAAGCACTACTAAAAATACTGAATATCTACGATCCGGCCGGCACGCGACACTTCTCGTGCTCAGAGAATAGAATTAGATTAGAGACGAGCCACTGATGATGTTTGCGTCGACATTTTAATTCAACATTCAGCTCAGCGAACTTAACCGGAAGCTGATCTTCAATTCCTCTTCAATCAGATTAGGGAAGATCTTTTCCAAATTTATTGTCCAGATCAGGTACTATTCAGCTTGACAAAGACAAAATACTATCCACAAACTTCGAAATATATATATCTCTAAAATTATACAAAATAAAATCAGTCCGAGGCTTAAAAGTGAAAAAATGATATTTTTTATATTATTATACCACTAATATCCAAAATAAAAGTGTAACTTAGCCAATGTTATTTTTTACCTCAATTCTACATGCCAAGAGCTTCAATTTCAGCCATCCGCGAAGAGAATCAGACTAAATGAAAAGCTTCTAACATAGGAGTTTGAAAACCAAAATTTTCACATTTTCTTACTTTTTAAGCACTGCTACATAAAAAACTGTAACACAGACCATTTTATTTTTTACCTCACTTCTACATGCCAAGAGCTTCAATTTAAGCAATTCCCGAAGAATTTCGGACTAAAGAAGAGTTGTTTTAATGCCATTCTGCATTCACACATCAGCTCTGATGTTATGTCCGGTTTTCCAAATGCAGCTAATGTCGCTTTGTGCAGCGGAAAACGGCCAGGATCTCCGCCTGAATGACGATGGTCTGTTGTTGGATTCCTGCTCCTAATCTCTCTTGTCCTTTAGAGACATCTGTGTACCAGATTTCGCCTTGGACGAGCGGGCTACCATTTGTTTTTCACACATCCCTGTTTGGGATAAGGAAGCAAAACACCCTGGTGAAGTTTAAGCGTTTTATTATGTTGTCTTGCCTCATGTCTAAGAAATGGCAATGTGGTGTCACTTGGAAGTCTAGTGTGTTTGGTTCTCAAAATTACCCCATTTGCTCTTACCAGGCGGCCCACCGCCCGAGTCACCCTGGCGGATATCGCGACGTGTAGGGGTTTTTCACAGAACGAACTGTCTGCATTGGGTCTCCAGATGCTTCGTCCAGTTCAGTTTACTATCCAGGATTACTCTCAGATATTTAACTGCGTCTGTCATCACCAGCCTCTTACCACGGAATGCATGAGCGTCGACCTTCGGCACTTTGTAATTTCTCGTAAAGATGACCAGCCTGGTCTTTTCCAAATCTACCAAGTGTCCTGAGCTATCGCGACATAAATCTACGATGCGCAGCGCAGACCTTGTAAGGCCCACTCTAATGTTTTTCTTGTATTTCTTCTGAGCAGAGATATCAACAAGGCTGCCTTGATCTGCCCATGCTTGATATGAGCCGCTCTAATTTACTCTAGTTCGTGTCCTTATTTAAAATACAAATACAGGCGCACTACAGCCAATGAATGTCGCTACAATCCAAGCATGCAATCAAGACGGCCCCGTTGGCATTACTGATTTTGAGCCAACTTGTACTAGTCCTATTCTGATAGCAGTTTAGCTTTGTTTGCCCTATTGTACATCGCTCTAGTCTTTTTACCGCTCCATTTCTTTCCTAGATTTGATTGCACTTGTAGGGCAATCGTGCTCTAACTCATTTACGGTACCGTAGCTCGCAGAGAATTCAACGAGTCTACCTTTTAGTTCCTCCTTGTATGAGTTTTAAAGTGTACTCCTGAGATTTCATATCTTCGAAATCGACGGTTTTCTTCGTGATAACTGGAATAAGATGTATTTGTGGTCCGAGAGGAGACTCTTCGTCAAAGATATTCTAGCTCACTATCTTGCTACTCAGTTCTTCTGAGCATAGAGTAAAATCGAGAACCTCAGTTCTGTTTGTGTTTTGAAATGTAGGGGTATTACCACGATTAAGGATCTTTCGCTCAGTACTCGCTAAGTAACCAAGTAAATCTCTTCCCCTGTGGTTGATGTTTGTGCTCCCTCGCACTATATGATGAAAGTTTGCGTCACAACACAATAGTAGCGCGATCTTGTTCTCTTGGTAATGCTAAATTAGAGCCACGACCTCTCTATGAAGTTCAGGTAGGGGCCCCGCAGCGTCACCCGGGAAATAAGCTGAGACAATGATACATCTGTAGTCTTTTTCATTTTGCTCCTGAGTCTCATCTTAGGATTTAGGAACCAACATCGCAGCCATACCCTTCACAGCTATGCATGCCGTTGATGCTTATTCGCAAGGACCTTTATATATGAAGTCACACTATCCTAAGCCACTAATTCTTTCACTGTACGACCAAGGTTCTTGGACTAAGGCTATGCATGACTGCACCACTGCTACACGCATGCACTGATAAAAAAAAATAGGTGGAACATTTTTTATGATTAGATTGACCCTATTTTATTGCTGGTACAGGTACCGCCATACAGGATGTCTGTTTTGGCCATCCGATTATTGTTGCTTACGAAAGTAGACGCGCAGGCGCGACCAAGATGCGCTTGTTGTAAAAAAAAACGAAGCGAGTCAGATAAATTAGTCTCACAAAGGGTATTGATAAACCACAACATGCTAGGGATAGCTCGCTCAGACAAGTATTTAATAGAAATAAACATTTCATATAATAGCAACATATGTATTACAGCTTCGCAACAAAATATAGTGGTTAGTAGACAGTTGTTAGTACCGTCGAGATGCCTTTGCTATGGTATAAATGAATCTGCATAATTAAGATTCCCGTCTTGGCCCTTGACGAACTAATTCAAGGTATCTCTGGACGCCAGTGGGACCCTTGCGAAACACTGTTGGGTCACCCTGAAGGAGACCGTAGAAGCCCATAGATATGGTCTGCCTAGTCATCCTATTCTCTCCAAATGATTGTTTGCTTAAAATTTGTAATTTAAATAGAAAGCAGATTTCTCCCGAGACTCCCAGTATATTCTTTTCGGTTATAAGTAGTCACTTTAAGTTCAAAGAAGCACAGACACTGGCGGATGATTTTATAAAAATTATATCGGCTCAAATTAAAGATAAGATATGAAAGATTGCATCCTAAGAATTTCAAATTTTTGCGACAACTTCCCTAGCTCTTGACACAAGTTCAAGTCGAGGTACAAAATTTGAGAAATTCTTGAATTTTTTTTAAATTTTCACGTGATATATCATCTTGAAAAACAGAAATATCTTAACTAGAAGTGATTTGAAATGGAATTTTATAAGCTTTTTAAAACAATTTCTAGCTTCATTTTCGACTGAGTTATCGTGTTTCAAAGTCATCAGTGACTTTCAGTACAGCTCGCGCTAGCTGTATAAAAAATTTCCAACTGTAGTGAACATTTATAAATTAAATTACTTTTGTTTGTGATCTATGGTCGGACATAATACATAAATTTCTGCAAATCCACGTGCTTGACTCATGTCGACCCAACCCTAAAATTCCTTTTAGATTTACTCTTTCCTCCATTAACTTGCGGACAACATGCCCATTTATTAATTAGTACACATATCAACCTCGCCAAAGACTTTCTCCCTAAATTTTAATTTATTCAGTCTATATTAACTGTGCACTCATCCAGCAACGATTGCTCATGCTTTTTAATTAAATTAGAAACATTCTCCGCTCTGAAAACTTATTTGACATTGGATATTATGAAAACCCCCTATTAATTTAATCCTATTCCTAATTTTATTTTGGCAGCTTTGTACAAGCAGAAGCATTCCAGTCTCCAGACAAGTAAGATCAACTCATCGGGATCACCCGCATCAATCTTTCTATTCAACAAATTTACCACACTAATGAACGACTCATCCTAACTGCATCTTCAAGGTTAATGATAAAGCTTCCTACATTAGCAAGAGCAATTTATATTAAAATTAGCCACTAGTTGTGACACGTCTTCTATTTTCAGTTTAAAAAATCCATAAGAAAATCATTTTTGCAGTCCAGCACAAGTAATTAACTTATGTTACTTAAAAATTATTATTCGCAAAATAAGAAGAATTTAGAATCTATTGAATCAATAAAGAAACGCGCAATCTCGGAAATTGTAAACATGTTTATAGTTTCCGGTTTTCTCCATTAGTCTTAAGAAAGCACCTTTGAAAGGATAAGTGCAGTTTCATTTGAGAAAGTCCTTATTCATTGTCCCTTTTTTTTCTTTGGGTCATTTATAGTTGAAGCTTAGAGTAGGCAGAAACGTTCTCATTTCTCAATGAATTTCTGGAGTAAAGGGATATATTCTATTTTTAATGCTGTGAGTAACTGATGCATTATGGTCTTTATCGTGGCAGAAAGAGCTGCAGATTACGTCACGACTTAAAGGATATGGAGAAGAGGTGAAGCAAAAAGAGCAGAGAAAAGTATGTAAGATTCGAAATGGAGCGTGACATCACCCACTCTCTTTTGGCGATTTAATTAAACCTTAAAAATTAAACTAAAACAATTTAAACAAGCTTTCCACCTTTTTTTATCAATATTCAAAAGATTACTTCCAAAACAGGCTTTTGGTTAAAAAAAAAAACTAGCATCAATCACAGTTTTTCTATTGGAAAGCGAAAATGTGAAATACAAATAAAAATATAGTTATTTACTTGTTAAAAGTTTTTGAATGCGTAGATGCAAGCTAAAATTAGATTCTGAGATCTGAGAACGAGGAAATAAGTATTATCAGTTTGTTTTTAAAGTTATATGAATTTCAACATTCTTAAAATGCTTCTAAATTTGTTTTCCAAATCTTAAAAAATCTAAATTTTGGTTTACATTTTAAATTGTTCTAATTTTTAATTATTTTTATAAATTTTCAAAACTTCTACATGTCTTTTCAAATGATTCCAATTTTTTCCATTTTTTTTTTGTTGTAAATTCTGCAAAGTAAGAAAAATTGTTTTAAAATCTTCCGTATATTCTTTTGATAATTTTGAAATTTTTTAAAAATGCTTTGACATCTTTTTTTATAATATTCTATTAAAATTTGCAAATATTTGGCTTTTTTAAATAAATGATACGAGTATATCCAGGATTCAAATTTTCAATGCAAACGCTTTAAATTTAACATGATTCAATGTTTAAAAAATTTTTTAATTTAAACAATTTAAATTTGTAATTACTAGATATTTTTTTAATTCTTCTAAGTTCTTTGAATTATTTAAATCTATTTCAAATTCTTTTAACCTTTTTTTAACGTAGAGGTAAACAAGAATTTATTTTAACAAAAAAATGCAGTTGGATTTTATTTAAAAAAATATATTTTTAAAAATAACAGAATGCAACTGAATTTCCTACAATAATAAACGATTAATAAATATTTAAAAGAGAAACTGGTACGATAGAAACTGCAATCGACATCTTCAGCTGCTGACGCCTTATATATTTTTTTAATCATATGTATATGTTGCCTTTAACAAATATTTAGACGATGAAAATACACTTTCAGTTCGAGTGCAAAATTATGGTACAGAAAAGTATAACCTTAATTTGAATTTTTTATATTTTCTGCATGTATAAGATGTCATTAATATTTTCCAAAAATATCAGAAATACGACATGAAGACGAATTTTTAAAGAAAAAAAAAGTTAAATTTACAACAGAAAAATAAAAATTTTCTACAGAAATAAATGAATTTTTAATTAAAAAAATGAGTTTTCATATAAACAAATGAATTTTCAACTACAAAAGATCAATTTTCTAAAGCTAAATTTTTGGCAGAATAAATCATTTTCAACAAAAAAAAAATTTTTTTTGATGAAGATTATTAAACTTTTAACCAAAGAAATGAACTTTTAACTAAAACGATGCATCTTGAATAAAAAAAAAAAAAAATAGTTGAATTTTCAGGACAAAAGACAAATTTTCTACCAAAAAAGACAAACTTTCAACAAAATAAAATAAATTTGTAACCAAACAGATAAAATTTTAGTCAAACTAATTTTCAACCAAAGAAATGAAAGTTCAACCAAAAAGATTAATTTTTTACAAAAAAAAAATAGTTTTTAACAGAATAAATTAATTTTCTAGAAAAAAGATTAAATTTCTATAAAAAAATTCGACAAAAAATGGAATAGTTACATTTTTACTTTAAAAAAATTAACTTTAAATAACAAAAAAATAATTTTTAACAAAACAAATCAAATTTTAACCCAAAAGATTTTTTTTACCAAAAAAGATTTATTTTCAACTAAATACGTAAATTTTCAACCAAATATTTTAATTTTTAATGGAACTTTTAACTTAATAGTTGAATTCTTAATCAAAAGAGTTAATTTTCTACCAAAAGAAGACAAATTTTCAACTGAAAAATATAAGTTTTCAACAAAAAATAGAATAGTTTAACTTTCAGTTAAAGAAGTAAATTTTTAAGAAAATAAATTTTTAACGAAATATTTAAATTTTCAACCAAACAAATTAATTGTCTAACAAAAATATTAAATGTTATTAAAAATTAAATTTTTTACGCTTTTTTATATCAGTTTATCTATTTTATTATTTAGTATAATCAATTTTCAATTAAAA
>JAUELO010000016.1:68489-80783 GCA_032357855.1 Amphibolips quercusostensackenii
CACTCGAAAAAAATTCCCCAACACTTAAAGAAAATCCCTGACATTTCCAGGTTTTTTCTATTACCTATTTATTATATTTCCAGGAGCAAACTTTATTTTGGAAACTTAAATTCTGGTTAAGAATATCCAAAACAGTCGCAAAGGTCAGAAAATAAAAATTTCTTATCGGTCATGGACAAACATAACCTAAAAACTGGTCAAGATCGAAATGATTACGAAAGGAAATGTTTAAACAAATACCAACGGAAAGAATAATCAAGAAGGAATTCCAGTATTTTTTTTTTTTTTTTTTTTTTTTGAAATTCAAAAAGAATTGAGCTTTTTTCTATTAAATTTGAGCCGGAAGCAAAAGGTATCGAAGGAGCTTCATGAAAGTAAATTCTTAATGGTGGTACGGACAAACTGATCGATGAATGTGCGAGAATTAAATGGAGGTTATAAATAACACCTGCAGTGATATAATTATCGCAATTTACCTCTTCGTATTCGTCATCATCGTCGGGAAGGAGGGCTTTGACTTCGGGAGATCTCATGTCACTGCTTCCCATTCCGCTGTCCAACTGTTCTATTTCTCCGGTAAAATCCATGTGCAAAATGGGTGCTCCGGAATCCGGGAAAAAAATGTTCAGGCTTTATAAGATTAGGGATTCACGAAGCTCTGATTTCTGTTCCAGCGATTTTAAATTTCGCGATTTTCAGTGATTTTCAGCGTTCACGAGAGTTCAGCTAAGTTTCAGGCGTTTCAGTTTCGGAGTTCAGCGTTCACGTTCATTCACGTTCAACGCACATGTTCAGAGGTTTTCAGCCATTTTGGGGCTCTGTTCCCAATTTTGGGATCTTTTCGTGTTGCGCATGCGTCGCGTCAACAACTGGATTAGTTAACATTTGCGCTTACTTCAAATAATTAATTCTGTTTTTGTTTATAATTGTTTACAACAAATAATTATTGTAAAGTGCATCCAGATATTTAAAATAATTTTAAATTCAAATTTGTAATAAAAAGTTATTTCTTTCTTTAAATTTGAAATCGATTATTCATTTGTGATGAATGAAAATCGAATAATTATTTTAATTTTTATCTTATAAGTCTGTTTTGTGATTAAAGAATTATTTTCTATGATTTTAAAAGTATTGTTTGTTGCAAACAATTTTCTTGGACATTAATCATTTTAAATAAACGCGCCTTATACTACTGCGCTTGCGTTAGAGTCGCGCGCTGGTTAACTGCAGTTAGCGCGGAATTCAAAATGGGTAATAAAGACAATTCTGCTTATGAAAATAAATAGTTATTTTAAAATGCACAAGAATACAAAAACACTGTTTGACTTTTGATTCCAGTTAAGGAAAAATATATAATACATTTATTTTTTTAATTACAGTTTCTTTTTTTCCTTTAATTTCACATACTTACTTATATTTCCCCGAAAATTGTAATAAGTACAATTTATATACATTCTTGTATACCTTGTGGTTATTAATGATTTTAATTACAAGAATTGTTTCGTATATATTTATTTTGAATTCTGCGCCAACTTCGCTCAACCAGCGAACCAGCGTACGAACCTAACGCAAGCGCAACAGCTGAAGAGCGCTGTCAGTACTCAAAAGGCGGGAAATTTGATTTTTTTTTAAATATTCGACACTGGTAGGACTTTTAAAAAATATGCTCTAACGCTAATAATATTATCGAATTTGAAAATTCCCAAATAATACAATTTCCGGGATGACTGAAAAATCCTGAAAAATAAAATTTCCAAATAATGAAATTCCCGAATTAGTAAATTTCCTAATTATAAAATTCCCAAACAATAAAATTTCCTCAGTGGAATATTTCCGGATTTGAAAATTTACGAATAACGAAACTCGTGATTTATAAAATTTCAGAATAATAAAACTTCCGAATAATGAAATTCTATAATCATCAAATTTCAAAATAAACAAATACACAAAATGGAATATTCTCGAATTGTAAAATTCTCGAATGATAAAATTCCTGAATTATAAAATTCCAGAATAATCAAATTCCCGAATTGGAAAATGTCCGAACTTAAAAAGTTTTAAATAATAAATTGAAAAATTCCTCATTAATGAAATTTAATAATTCGAAAATTCCCGAATTTGAAAATTTCCGAATAATAAAATTCCCGAATAATGAAATTCGTGTATTATAAAATTTCGGAATGATAAAATTCCCAAATAATTAAATTCTAGAATCAATAAATTTCAAAACAACAAAATTCTCAAATTGTAACATTCCTAAATTGGAAAATTCCCGAATAATAAAATTCCTGAAGTCTGTTATTTATATCAATAAAAAGTGCCATAGTTAAATTGGTTAAATATTTTCATGAAAAAAAAACACATTTTTTGGATGTTAATTGTATTTTTTTAAAGAATTATTGTTTAAATTTGAAATACCAATAATTTAAAAAAATGTCTTGATACAAAAGAAAAATACAAGAACAAGATTTTTATTGCAAGAGAAATAATTTTTTAACTACAATGCACATTTAACAAATAATTGCATTGCGTAATTTTTTTTCAAATTAGTGTTATTTTAAATTTAAATAATAATTTTTTAAAAACAACATACAAATTTTTAAAAATTTTTTATTCATTATATTTTATCATTGTATATTTATTAAATAAATAATATTAATAATAAACAATTTTTTTAATTGTTTAGATTACGAAATTTTATTTATTCGGTAATTTTTTGTCGCTAATTGTATTAATAGGGAATTTTAAAATTTGATAATATTATACACTATAGGAAATGTTTAAATTCGGGAATATCATAAACTATTCGGAAATTTGATTATTCAAAAATTTTTTAATTTGAGATTTTTATATTTCGATAATTTTATAATTTCGGCATTTTCTATTTCTTTTTTTTTTAGAAATCCCACAGTGTCCGGAATTTTTTATTTATTTTTTAAATATTCAAATGCGGTAATAATTATTATAAACTGTTCGGGAATTTTCTATTTTGAATATTTGCTTTTTCGAAAAATTTTATACAGTGCTGGTAATTTTAAGATTAGTAATAATTATTATAAATTATTCGTGAATTTTATTATTCAGGCATTATCCAGTTCGGTAATTTTATAATTTTGGGAATTTTCTGTTTAAACTTTTTTTTCAGAAATTGTAATATCCGGAATTTCATTTTTCTGGAATGTTCAAATTCGGTAATAATTATTATAAGCTGTTCGGAAATTTTCTATTTTTAATATTTTCTTTATCGGAAATTTTATTTTTTGGGAATTTAACAATTCGGATTTTGGATTTTTCAAATTCGGTAATAATTATTATAGACAGTTCAGGAATTTTTCAATTCGGGATTTTTATATATCGCGGGAATTTTCTATTTTCAATATTTTACTTTCCGGAAATTTTATTTATCGGGGATTTTTCAATGCGGGATTTTTATAATTCGGAAATTTTATAATTATGTGAATTCTTTATTGAAAAATTTTTTTTTGCGGAAATTTTACGGCGCCCAGAATTTTATTTTTTAGAACTTAAAAATTCGATAATGACTATTATAAACTGTTCGAGAATTTTATCATTCGGAAATTTACCAATTTAGGATTTTTATATTTCGGTAGTTTCATATTTAAAATTTTTTCCGGAAATTTTACAGCGTCCAGAATTTAATTATATTTTTAATTTTCAAATTCGGTAATAATTATTATAAGCTGTTCGGGAATTTTTTAATTCGAGATCTATATATTGCGGAAATTTTCTATTTGAAATTTTTTTCTTTTTCGGAAATTTTCCAGTGCCGGGAATTTTATTATTCGGGAATTTTCCAATTCGGGATTTTTATATTTCGACAATTTTATAACTTCGGTAATTTTCTGTTTCAAATATTTTCTTTTTCCAAAATTGTACAGTGTCGGGAGTTTTATTATTCGGGTAATTTTCAATTCGGGATTTTGATATTTCTTTAATTTTACAATTTGAGGATTTTTTTTTTAAATATTTTTTTTGGGGATTTTACAGTGTCCGGAATTTTATCTTTTTGGAATGTTCAAATTCGGTAATAATATTTGTAAACTGTTCAGGGATTTTTATATTCAGGATTCTTATATTGCCGAAACTTTCTATTTAAAATATTTTTCGGAAATTTTACAGTGTCGGGATTTTATTATTCGGGAATTTTCTATTTTCAATATTTTTCGGAAATTTTACAGTGTCCGGAATTTTATTTTATTATTTTTTTAAATTTTCAAATTCGGTAATAATTATTATAAGCTGCTCGGAAATTTTAAAATTCAGGATTTTGATATTTTGGTAATTTTATAATTTCAGGAATTTTCTATTATTTTTTTTCGGAAATTTTACAGTGACCGGAATTTTCTTCTCTTTGAATGTTCAAAGGCGGTAAAAACAATTATAAACTGTTCGCGAATTTTATTATTCGGTAATTTTATAATTTCAGGAATTTTGTATTAAAAATATTTTTGTTTTCTGAAATCTTACAGTGTCCGGAATTTTATTTTTTTGGAATGTTCAAATGCAGTAATAATAATTATAAACTGTACCGGAATTTTTCAATTCGGGATTTTTATATTTCAAATATTTTCTTTTTAGGAAATTTCACAATGTCGGAAATTTTATTATTCGGAAATTTTCCAACTCGGGATCTTTAGATTTAGGAAATTTTATAATTTCGGCAATTTTCTATTTCGAATATTTTTCTGTTCGCAAATTTTATATTATTATTTAATTTTATAATTATAATAATATATTTATTATTGTGTTATATAATTTTATATTTTATTTTAAAACAGTTAAAACTAAAAAAAAAGTTAATTTCTAATTAATTAAAAAATACCGCGGTTCTTACATCTTTAAGTCGCACGCGCAGTCTTACAGTTTTCGCGCCAAAAAAAAATCAGAGACAAGTTCCAAACTTAATAAACCAGCGTAAAATAATTATAAAAAGAAATCATAAACGAGCGTCTTTATAGTCCACTTTAATTTTATTTATTTTGTGAAAAATGACGGATTCTGAAGATAGCATGAAAGAACCCGATCGCAGTGAGTAAAAATTCAACAATAACATAACCTCTAAATTGTAAACAATTGGATCAAATAAATCAAATTACATTTTTTAAATTGCATTTTTGAGTCTCTGGTCGAATTACATCTACATACTAAAGTTTATGTCAAAAAAATCAATTTTAAAGTGGGCAAAGAAGCAATATTCAGTATAAATTTCAAAGTTTTCGTCAACAATAAAAAAAAGGACCGACATTTTTAAATCTTTTTTTGCAGAATTCAGGAAATTATTGGAAAAAACGTTATTGGACTCTCACGTCAAAAAAGGTAAGAAGAAATTATTTTGTTTTGTTTTAACCATTTATTAACATTTATTATTCAAAAAAACAGGAATTTACTTCTGATCGCAGTAAAATTCAAGTTTTAATTATTTAAATAATTTTGGTCAATTTAGAAAAGTGATTTCTATTTTATAGGGCATATAATTGTGTTTGTTAGGTTACGGATTTATTAACTTATTTAAAAATTCAACTACTTAGTTAAAAGTTAAATTCATTTATAAAAAATTATTTTTTTTTCATTGAAGATTCATCATTTTAATTCAAAATTCATCTCTGGTTGAAAATGTAACTAATACTTTCTTCAAAAGAAATTTTTTTATCTAAAAATTTATTTATTCCAGTAGAAAATTGAACTATTTTGCTAAAAATATGTTATTTTGTGAAGAATTAAATTTTTAAGAGAAAATCGAACTATTTTATTTTTGGTTAAAAATTTATTTTCTCTCTCTTTTTTCAATTGTTATTTTTGTCTCTCATGAGCCGTAAAGTGAGCTAGTTTGGAAGTCTGTTTTTTATTGTAAATCTTTCATGATTTTTTAGCATAAAAAATTTTTCCATAAGAAAATAGATTTCTGTTCGATTTTAAATTAAATATTTATCTTTTTTTTAATGAAATTTATTAATTTCATTATTATTAATTTATTTAAATAAAACTTTATCTGTTTTAGTTAAAGATTCATTATTTCAGCTGAAAATTTATTTTTAATTTATTTGAAATTTAACTATTTCAGTTGAAGGATTCATCATTTTAGTTGAAAATCCATCAGTTTGGTTCAAAATTAATTTTTGAACTTAAAATTTAACTATTCCATTTTTGGTTGAAAATTGATATTTTTTAGTTCAAAATTCAACTATTTGTCTTTGAAAATTGTCCTTTTGAGTTTAAAAGTCATGTCGTCTGTTGAAAATTTTCCACTTCTTGTAATTTTTTTGTTGGAAAATTAATTTTTCTAAATGTAAATTCAGTTGTTTCATATTTGGTACAAAACTGATCTTTATAGTTTAAAATTTCACTATTTAATTGGAAATTCATTTTATTTTTTTATTGAAAATTCATTATTTTGTTGAAAAATCGTATTTTTTGGTAGAAAATTGATCTTCTTTTTTGTTGAAAATTCATCCTTTCGGTTGAAAATTTATCTTTTTGTTTAAAAATGAAACTACTTGGTTGGAAATTAAACGCTTTTGTTAAAAACACATTTTTTAATTTAAAATTTCACTTTTCCACTTGAAGATTCATCATTTTAGTTAAATATTCATCACTTTCGCTAATTTTTTTAAAACTTATTTGTGTGAATAAAAATTAAATTATTTCATTTTTTGTACAAAACTGAACGTTTTTTGTTCAAAGTTCAACTACTTGGTTGAAAATTGATCTTTTTTAGTTGAAAATTCAACTATTTGCTTAACAATATATTTTGTTGAAAAATCGTCTTTTTTGTTAGAAAATTAATCATTTCTTTATAAATTCAACTTTTTTGTTAAAAAAATCATCTATCTTGTAGAAAGTGCAATATTTTTACTAAAAAAATTAGGAATTTTAAGTGGTTTAAATTGAATTAAAATAGTACCGACAATAATTTTACCTAAATATGCAAGTAATTTCAAGTATAAGAATGTATAATTAAAATTTGTTTAAATTATTATTCAAAGTCATGAACTTTAGGGACAGATTTGTAAATGAATTATTATTTTTTTAGTATCATTTAATTATTATTTATAATCATTCTGTAATTATTATTACAAACTATCGATTAATTGAATAATTATTTCATCAATCGATAGTTGTAATAAATTTATGAATATATTGTAATATAAATTATAGTTTTTAAAAATCGGAAGTGAATGGCTCCGTACTATGAAAAATTGTACCTGGAAAAAATGTGAAATTCCTGGAAAAAACCTGGAATTGTCAGTGAATTTTTTTCCAGGATTTAAGTAAACACATTGATTTAAGTTGAAAATTCATATTTTAGGCTGTAAATAAAATTAATTGATTAAAAGTTAAACTCTTTTGTAAAAAATTATTTTGAATCATCTTTTTGGTCAAAAATTAAATTAATTTATTTAAATATTCATCGTCTTACTTTAAGATTGATCTTTTTGGCTTGAAATTCAACTATTCTAGTCGCAGATTTACATTTTTTGTTTAAATTAGTTCACTTTGTATGAAAATATAACTATATTTTTCAGTTTTTTTAAAATGTAATTTTTTAAACTGAAAATTCAACTTATTCCACTCGAATATCGAAAATTATCTTTTTCTTTGAAAGTTAATCTTCTTGTATTAAAATTCTTCTTGTCGGTTAAAAATGTAAGTATTCCAGTTAAATATTTATCATTGTAGTAGAAAATTCATCTTTTAGGTTCTACATAAAATTATTTGGTTAAAAGTCAACTCTTTTGTTAAAAATTATATTTTTTTTAAGATTCAACGAGCTATTTGATTGAAAATTTGTTTCCTTTCTGCTTGAAAATTCTTTTTTTCAACTGAAAATGTAATTATTATATCAGTTGAATATTTCATAATATAAATTAAAAACTCATTTCTTTCGTTAAATATTCATTTTTTGACTCAAAACTCAATTATTCAATTTTTTGTCGAAAAATGATCTTTTTCAGTTGAAAATTCGTCTTTTTTGGTAGAAATTAATCTTCTGGGTTAGAAATTCATCTTTTTGGTCTAAAGTTCAATTATTTAATTTAAATATCCATTATCTTAGTTTAGGTTGACAATTTATCTTTCTTTTTAGCAAAAATTATTAGCTAAGAAGCATTTTTGTTTACAAATAAAATCTGAATATTGATCCGGCTGTCAATATATATATTTTTGCCAATTTACAGCAGATCGTGAGGAAGAAGAAAAGAAACTTTTCAAAATACCCAGTAGAAATTTAAAAAAAGGAAAAGCAATAAGAAAAGCTTGGGATCGGTCGCCAATTTTTAAAGCCACTCATAAGAGAACCCAGGAACCTCTAGAAATAGAAAATAGAGCTTTTCCTCCGGATTTCCCAAAACCATCGATATCTAAAATAAAATCCTTCTGGCCACATTTTATCAAAACAAAAGAAAAAAGGAAAAATCCTCAAGATAAAAGCGTCTGGATTTACAAAAGTGAATCTAGAGGACAATGCCTGATTGCAGCCCAATTAGGAAGTAGAGAAAAATATGGATCGAGGAAAACATTTTCGAAAGAACATGATAAACCTTTTTGGCATCCCAGCTGGAATATTTCCACAGAAACGATATTTGGTAAGTTATCAGAAAAGTAATTATACCGAAAATTTTATAAATTTTAATTGTTAACTGTTTTTAGCCTTTAAATGTTAATTTTTTCAGTTATGAAATTATTCAGTTTGCAATGCGTATTTCTAAAATATTTTACTTTAAAAATTTTCCATTTTAGGTCTTCATTTTTAAGTGTTTTTTTTTTTAATTTAAAGAATTTAATACTGGGGTTTTAGAGACGTAAACAATTAAAAATTAAAAGCTTTTGAATTTGAAAATTTTTTTATGAAAAACGTTTTAAGTTGATCAACTGTAAATATAAATGAATTAAGGATGTTTAAAATATAAATTTTCGATTGTGAATCATTTCAAAATTAAACAATTCTCACATTTTAAAGGTGAAAACTGAAATTTTTGTGAAATCATTGAAATATTTTGGCACTTTTATTATTTTTAAATGTTAAAAAAATGTGTTTGTGTGAATTCATGTTCGCAAAATTTTAAAGTTTCTATAACAAATCATAATTTTAAGAGTTTCAAATTTTGATATAGTTTTTCTTTTTCTTGTTTTATAAAAATTGAATTTTGAAACATTTCAAGAGAATAGGAATTTTTTCTTAGGATTCCTAAGAAAATTGCAAATGATTTTTCTTATGCAAAATGAATTTCAAGAGAATTTCTAAAAATTTCGAAACAGAATGTAGAAAATTTTCAAAACAAATATTTCAATTTTGCAAGGTTACAAAATTTTGTAAAAAAAACTGTTTATTCAAGAAAATAAGAAATTTTTTTTGAGGTACCTAGGAAAAGTTAAAATGATATTTATACTTTTTAAAAGTGAATCTTAAGAAAAAATTGAAAAAGATTTACAAAATTATCAAAAAAGGATCTGGAAGGTTTTAGAGCAAATTTTGTTATCTTGCAGGTTTACAAAAAAATGTTATAAAAACGCCAATAATTCAAAAAGATATTTAGAAGTTTTAAAAACATTTCAAAAATAATTCAAAATTTGAAAAGATTTTTTTAATTTGTTAACAAAGTGTAGATTTTTGAAGATTTTGAACAAAAAATTTAGAAGCTTTTTTACGAATTTTAAAAGGTTTTATAATTTTTAAAAATGGTAAGATTTTTCGAAAAATTTTTAATGCTTTTTTATTTTGAAAAATTGATTTCTCAAATTGTAGAAAAATAATCTTAAAGATTCTAAAGCAATTATTTAAATTTGCAGGGTATACCGAAAATTCGAATCATTTTAAAAGTAATTTAGAAGTTTGAAAAAAGTTCCTAATTTTAAATTTGGAAATGGATCAAATATTTTTTTTAAATGTATACTTTTGAGGATTTCTTAATAAAATTTTGAAGCTTTTCATGAATTTTGAAAGGTTTTAAAAATATATAACAAAATTTTGTAAGATTCCTGGGAAAATATTAAATGATTTTTATTTTGAAAAATGAATTTCAAGAGAAAATTAAAAAAGATTTCCAAAATTGTCAAAAAAGAATCTAGAAAATTTTAGAGCAAATTTTTTTATTTTGCAGGATTTAAAAAAAATTGGTAAATTTTAATAATTTTAAAAGATATTTAGTAGTTTCGAAAACATTTTAAAAATAATTTTAAATTTGAAAAAATTTAAAAAATTTTTTAATTAAAGTATAGAATTTTTAAGATTTCGAGCAAAAAATTCAGAAGCTTTTTACGGATTTTGAAAGTTTCCTAAATAACAAAAAAAAATTGTTAGATTTCTCGGAAAATTTAAAATAATTTTTTATTTTGAAAAATTAATTTAAAGACAATATTTGAAAAGAGTTTTAAAGATTTCTCAAAATGTAGAAAAAGAATCTTGAAGATTTTAAAACAATTATTTAAATTTACAGGATTTACCAAAAATTGGAATAATTTTGAAAGTCATTTAGAAATTTTAAAAAATTTAAAATAATTTTGAATTTAAAAATATTTCAAAATTTGTTTACAAAAAATGTATACCTTTGCAGATTTCTTGATAAATTTTTGAAGTTTTTTGGAAAGTTTTTACAAAACACAAAAAAATTGTTAGATTCCTGAGAAAATGAAAAATAATTGTTATTTAAAAAAATTTATTTCAAAAGAATATTTAAAAATATTTTAAACCTTTCAAAAGATTTCCAAAATTGTTTGAATAGAATCGCCAAGATTTTAAGGCAATATATTTCATTTTGCATTATTTAAAAAAATTTAAAGAAAAATGCGAATCATTAAAAAAAATATTTAAACCCTTAAAAGCAATTTAAGAAAAATAATCTGGAAAGATTTCAAAATGTTTAAAAAGATTTCTAAAAATGGGACACCTGAAATGCCGAAAAAGAAAATTCTGGACACTATAAAATTGCCGAAAGAGAAAATATTCGAAATAGAAAGTTTCTGAAATTATAAAATTGCCGAGAATTTAAAATTTGATTTATTATTCTATTATTGAACTATAATTCAATTGTTCAGATTTGGGAATTCCATAATTAGTATATTTCCATGTGCGGGTATTTTGTTAAAATTGGGTTTTTATGCTTAAAATTAATTTTTTTTAACTTGGGTTTAGTTGAAAATTCAAGTATTTGGTTACAAATTAAACTATTTTGTTAAAAATTGAATTATTTTTTGAAAAGTCAAGTATTTTGTAAGATATTCATATTTTTTGCTTGAAAATTCGACTGTGGTTGAAAATTTATCTTTGTAGGTCGACAAATTATCTTTTCTTGTTGAAATAAATAAATTTGTAATTAAAAAATGTTAATCTGAAATTTTTGTATTCCGCTTATTAAAGATTCTTTGTTAAAAATTTAACAACAGTAAAATGCTGGCTTTTGAATATTAATGGTCAGGGAAAATGAAAAATTGGTCAGGGAAAAGTCAGGGAATTTTGAAAATTTCTAATGCTTCCCAAAATCCTAACAAAAATTTTCAAATTACAGGTCCTGATTTGCAGAAAAGCACAACCGACGTGAATTCATTTATTCCCACCCGTAAGAAAAAAGTTCCGAGATCAAAAGTCGGTGAGAAAAAATCTCACAAAAAAGTTGCTAATCAAGATTTTTCAGAAGCTTCTCGAACAATTATGGATGTGACTGCTCCTTCTCGAACAAATAAGGATGTCACACCAACAAATATGGATGTCTCTCCTCCCGTCGAAAGTTGTTTTCTCTCTGAAGAATCTTATTCTCCAATCAAAAAAAGCATAAATCCAGAAATTAATTCTCTGGACAAAATGTCCTCTACGCAGAGTAAAGCAGGACCTAGAATTTTATCAAATAAACCAGCTCGTCTCTCGTTGACTAAAGACATATTAAAAAGTGTCCGAAATCAGAGAGCACTAAATCTTTTAGAAAGCTCTAAAGATGATAGTGAAGAAAATCGTAAATCTCAGGGAACTGGATATTCTAAATCAAAGTCGGAAGATTCCATTTCTGAGATAGATATCAGTGACGAATTTTTAAGTCTCTTAGATGAAACTAATTTTGTAACACAAAGAGGAAAGTTTCATCCCTTGAAAAATTCAAAAATGGATGTGACTGCTTCTCCAACATTGGATGTGACTGCTACCGTCGAAAGTTGTCCTCTCTATCAAGAATTTTATTCTTCAAGAAAAGAAACCACGAACCCAGACATTAATTATTCAGCTGAAATGTCCTGTACGCAGAAGAAATCAGGATCTAGAATTTTGACAAATAAACCAGCTCGTCATTC
>JAUELO010000016.1:112037-122374 GCA_032357855.1 Amphibolips quercusostensackenii
ACCAAAAATGGAGTAGTTGAATTTTCATTGAGGAAAATTAATTTTTAATTTTAAAAAACAAACTTATTACAAAACAGTTTAATTTCGTTACAAATAGTTAAATTATATACCAAATTGTTGAATTTTTAACCCAAAAAAGGTAAATTTTTAACAAAAAATGGAGTAGTTAACGTTTTATTGAAGAAAATTAATTTTTAATTTTAAAAAATGTACTACAAAACAGTTTAATTTTGTTCCAAATACTTGAATTTTATACCCAATTGTTGCATTTTTAAACCACAAAAGATAATTTTTAAAAATGGAGTAGTTAAGTTTTCATGAGGAAAATTAACTTTTATTAAAAAAAATCGAATTTACTACAAAAAAGTTTAATTCCGTTCCAGATAATTGAATTTTTATACCAAATTCTTGAATTTCAAAGTCAAAAAGGCGAATTTTATATGAAACATTTGAATTTTCTATAAAACAGTTGAATTTTTTAGAAAACATTTGAATTTTAAACAAAATGGTTAAATTTTCAGTTTAGAACATTACTTTTATCACAAAAAAAACGAATTTTTAATTATAATTGTAAATCCTGAACAAAAAAAAACAAAAAAATTAACTGTTAAGAAAATAGTTTAACTTTCAATCAAGGAGTTGAATTTTTAGAAAAAAAAAGTAATAATCAGTACTTATAAAAATATATTTTTTATTTAAAAATAAAAAACAGTAGGATTTGACTAACAAAGACGAATTTTTAACAAAATACTTAATTTTTTACAAAAAAAAAGATAAATCTGCAACCAAGAAGATTAATTTTATACCAAAAAAGACGAATTTTAAACAAATTACATACATTATTAACTAAGTAGTTTTAACAGTGGATGTGACCTTAGTTTTTTTTTCGTTTCTTAATTTTGTAACTAAATAGTTTTATTTTTTAATTAAATAATTGCAGTTTTAAACCAAAAAGATAAATTTTTAACCAAAAATGGAGTAGTTAAATTTTCATTGAGAAAAATTAATTAAAAATATAAAAAAATAAATTTACTACAAAATAGTTCAATTTTGTTCCAAATAGTAGAATTTTATACCAAATTGTTGAATTTTCAAGACAAAAAGACGAAATTTGTATAAATAAGTTGAATTTCCAACCCGAAATTATGAATTAGCAACAAAAAAGTTTATTTACAAGCAATCAGTTAAATTTTCAACAAAACAGTTTAATTTTCAGTTAAAAAAGGACTTTTAACAAAAAAAAACAATTTTCAACTAAAATTATTAATCTCTAACTAAAAAAATAAACTTTTAAGAAAGTAGTTCAACTTCCAATTTTTCTACCAGAAAAGAGGAATTTGAAAAAAATTCATACATTTTCAACCAAATAGCTAAATTTTTACCAAATTGTTGGTTTTTCAAGCCGAAACTACGATTTTTCTTCAAAATTTGAATTTTCAACCTGACCATGCGAATTTTTCCCACAAAATTTAATTTTCATTCGAAGCAGATTAATTTTTAACCAGACAGTTACATTTTTAACCAAAAAAGGTGGCATTTTTACAGAAAGAGATGAATTTTTAAACCAAAAAGGTGAATGTTCAACAAAGTAAATGAATTTTAAATTTCAAAAAATTGTTTGTCAAGAAAGAAAAACAATTTCAATTAAATTGTTGAAATTAAAGTAAAAAAGACGAATTTTCAACAAGAATGATTTTCAAACAAAATTGTTAAATTTTCAACCAAGTAATTTAATTTTTAACCAAATAATAAAATTTTTAAATAAAAAAGATGGATTCTTGAAGAAAAATTTAACAGTAGACTTTTCACCCTAGAAGAAATTCACTGGGAAATAAAGGGGTATTTTTTGAGACCACGAAAAACCTGAAATAAAAATTTTTATTTTATGATATAAATAAATTAATAATAAGTTTGATTTTAAATTTTGTGGAAATTTAAGTTCAATTGTTAACATTTTAAAATAATTTTAAAGTGCAGTTTCAAAGGCTTAAACAATTAAAAATGAAAAGCGTTTGAAATAGAAATTTTTTATAAAAAACATTTTAAGTTAGTCGACTGTAAATATATATTAATTAATGATTTTTGAAATTGAACTGTAGTTCGAGTGTTAAAAGTTAAACAATTAACTATTTTCAATTTTGAAATAATTTTTAATTAATGTCCTCATAATTAAACATTTTTATTCAATTTCAAGTCCTATTCAAATATTGTTTTAGTAAAAAATATTTAATTTTGAAACCAATTCCATTTAAATTTAATTTTAAAAGTTATAATTGTTATTGTTCCATTTAAATAATTTTTAATGTGAGTAAAAGTGTTGTATTTGGATGTATAAATAACAGTTGAACAATTATTTATTTTAAAGGACTTAAAATTAAAATAATTCAGCTTCTAATTTGAAAAGTGTTTGGTTAAAAAAAATCTTCAAATCGTTCAATTTTTAATGTTTCTTTAATTCAGAGTATTAAAAATAACAGAGTGGATTTATATTTTATAACCAAATTTAAAAAAATTTAAATTTGCAATTTAATGTTATTTAATTTAAAATTGTTAAATTTAAAAGCTTCCATTTTATACGTGTAAAATATTGAGTTTTGAATAAAAAATTTCTGGATTAAATGTTTTTTAACTTCGATTTTCAAAGTTTGAAATTCGAAAGAATTTTCTGAGGTTATTTCCTAAAAGAATTATAATTCTAATAGCTCTGAATCTAAGATTAATAACTGCTAATTTAATATTTAAAATAAGTACCGTTTTCTAGCTCTAAAATCTTTAGTAAAACTTTTTTTTTACTAACAAATGTAGATAGTAGTAAGGATCCAATTGCCCGTAAATTAAGACTGAGGCGCAGACGAGATCAAGAAGAAGCTGATCAGGATCAAGCCAAAATTTTAAAGGTATCAAAATATTCTGTTCTCGTTTTTGTAAAATAATTTCTATTTAAATTCGTTCTGAATTCTTTATTTCTATTTAATTCATACCTTAAATGTACCATTTTTTCAGGGAATGAAAGACATCGCGAAGGAGAAGAATAAGGAAAAAGGCTTGGAAGACCTAAAAGTCGAATCTTTGAAGTAAGTGAAAAAAATGTTTGTTAGTAAAAATTTTATTATTTGTTTGCCAATTTTATTATTTTACAATTTTTTGTTGAAAATTCAACTCTTTTGATAAAAATTTGTCTTTTTGGGTTGAAAATTCAAATATTTTTGTAGAAAATTCAAATATTTAGTTAAAAATTTCAGTTTTTGATAGAAATTTTAATTTTCTTGGACAGAAAATCTTAGTTTTTTGAAGAAAATTCAACTTCTTCGCTTGAAAGTTTAATAATGTGTATGAAATTTTTTCCTTTTAGGACAACTGTTTCGGAAGGAAATGTGTCTTTTTGTCTTGAAAATTTAACAATTTAATAGAAACTTCAACTATTTTGTTGGAAATTTATATTTTCGGGTTGGAAATAGAACTTTTTTGTAGGAAATTCGTCTTTTTGGCTTAAAAATTCAACAATTTTATAGAAACTTTAACTATTTTGTTAAAAATTAAATTTTTTATTGAAAAATTAACTTTTTTGCTGAAAAATGATCTTTTTTGATGAAAAATCAACGTTTTTGTTGAAAAATTCATTTTTAGTTGAAAAATTATCTTTTTTGATTCAAAATTATATTTCCGGGTTGAAAATTGAACTTTTTGGAGAAAATTCGTCTTTTTAACTTAAAAATTTAACAATTTTGTAGAAATTTTAACTATTTTGTTTTAAATTAATTTTGTTGTTGACAAATACACTTATTTGTTAAAAAATTATCTTTTTTGTTGAAAAATTAACTTTCTTGCTGAAAAATTATATTTTCGGGTTGAAAATAGAATTTTTTTGCTGAAAAGTTGCCTTTTTGCCTTGAAAATTCAACGACTGTGTGGAAAATTTAAATATTTCGTTAAAAATTATCTTATTTGTTAAAAAATTATATTTTCGGGTTGAAAATTGAATTTTTGTCTACATTTTATCTTAAAAATTCAACAGTATTATAGAAACTTCAACTATTTTGTTTTGAATTAAATTTTTTATTAAATTAACTTATTTGTTGAAAATTTAACCTTTTTTGTTGAAAAATTTAACTTTTTTGTTAAAAAATTAACTTTCTTGTTGAAAAATTATATTTTCAGGTTGAAAGTTAAACTTTTTTGTAGAAAATTTGTCTTTTTGCCTTGAAAATTCAACAGGTTTCACGAAATTCAGTTTTTTGTTGGAAAATTAACTTTCTTGTTAAAAAATTATATTTTCGGGTTAAAAGTTGAACTTTTTTTGTAGAAAATTTGTCTTTTTGCCTTAAGAATTCAACAAGTTTCACGAATTTCAACTTTTTTGTTGAAAAATTAAGTTTTTTGTCGAAAAATGAACTTTTTTGTTAAAAAATTAACTTTTATGTTGAAAAATGAACTTTTTGGTTGAAAAATGAACTTTTTTGCTAAAAAATTATATTTTGGGGTGGAAAATTGAATTTTTGTCTACATTTTAGCTTAAAAATTCAACAGTATTATAGAAACTTTAACTATTCTGTTTTAAATTAACTTTTTTTCAAATTAACTTATTTGTTGCAAATTTAACCTTTTTTGTTGAAATTTTTACTTTTTTGTTAAAGAATTAACTTTCTTGTTGAAAAATTATATTTTCGGATTGAAAATTAAACTTTTTTGTAAAAAATTTGTCTTTTTGACTTGAAAATTCAACAGGTTTCACGAATGTCAACTTTTTTGTTGAAAAATTAAGTTTCTTGTCGAAAAATGAACTTTTTTGTTGAATAATTAACTTTCTTGTTGAAAAATTAACTTTCTTGTTAAAAAATTATATTTTCGGGTTGAAAATTAAACTTTTTTGTTAAAAATTTGTCTTTTTGCCTTGAAAATTCAACAGGTTTCTCGGATTTCAACTTTTTTGTTGAAAAATTATTTTTTTAATAAAAAATTAAATTTTTTTTTAGAAAATTCGTCTTTTTGCCTTGAAAATTCAACGTTGATATGGAAAATGGAACTATTTAAAAAAAATTATCTTATTTGTTTTATATTAACTGTTTCGTTGAAAAATTATATTTTCCTGTTAAAAATTGAATTTTTATCTGGAAAATTCGTCAAATTCAACATTATCATAGAAACTTCAACTATTTTGTTTTAAATTAACTGTATTTTTTTAATTAACTTGTTTGTTAAAAATTTAACCTTTTTTTTTGAATATTTAACTTTTTTGTTGAAAAATTAACATTATTGTTGAAAAATTATATTTTCGGGTTGAAAATTAAACTTTTTTTGTAGAAAATTTGTTGTTTTGCCTTGAAAATTCAACAGTTTTTACGAACTTCTATTTTTTTGTTGAAAATTAACTTTTTTGTTGAAAAATTAACTTTTTTGTTGAAAAATTAACTTTCTTGTTGAAAAATTATATTTTTGGGTTGAAAATTGATCTTTTTTGCTGAAAATTTGTCTTTTTGTCTCGAAAATTCAACAGTTTTTATAGAAACTTTAAATATTTTCTTAAAAATTAATTTTGTTGTTGAAAAGTAAACTTTTTTGTTGAACAATTAAGTTTTTGGCAAAAAATTATCTTTTTTGTTGAAACTTTAACCTTTTTTGTTGAAAAATTATATTTTCGGGTTAAAAATTGAATTTTGTTGTAGAAAATTTGTCTTTTTGCCTTGAAAATTCAACAGTTTTTACGAATTTCAACTTTTTTGTTGAAAAATTAACTTTTTGTTGAAAAATTTTTTTTTTTAGTTGAAAATTAAACTTTTTGTAGAAAATTTGTTGTTTTGCTTTGAAAATTCAACAGTTTTTACGAACTTCTACTTTTTTGTTGAAAAATTAACTTTTTTGTTGAAAAATTAACTTTCTTCTTGAAAAATTATATTTTTGGGTTTAGAATTGATCTTTTTTGCAGAAAATTTGCCTTCTTGTCTCGAAAATTCAACAGTTTTTATAGAAACTTTAAATATTTTCTTAAAAATTAACTTTTTTGTTGAAAAGTAAACTTTTGTCGGAAATTAACTTTTTGGTTTAAAAATTAATTAATTATTAAATAATTAAATGAAAATTGAACTTTGTAGAAAATTCGTCACTTTGTCTTGAAAATTAAAATTTTTTATAGAAACTTAAACTATTTTGTTAAAAATTAACTTTTTTGTTGTAAATTCGTATGTTTTAAACATTAATCTTTGAAGGTTAAAAATTGAACAATTTTGTTAAAAATTAAACTATTTTCGTAAATAATAATCCTATTACCCCTGTTTTTAGGGAATTTTGGGCTGTGTAGTCTCGTAACGATAAAAAATAATTTTAAATTTGCAGACCCAAAAGATGGGATGAGGCTCTGGAAAAACCTCCGCTCGATTATTCCGAATTTTTCGACGAAGGTGCTGGACACATACCGGGCTTACAAATCTGGGAAATCGAAAACTTTTTGCCGAACCTGATAGAAGAAGTGGCGCACGGAAAATTTTACGAGGGAGATTGTTATATTATTTTGAAGACTAGCATCGACGACAGTGGTTCACTCATGTGGGCCATTTATTTCTGGATTGGAGAAAAAGCTACGGTAAATGTTTTACATTTTTTTAAAAAGCTGAAGTCAGTTTTTATTTAATTTTTATCATTTTTTTAAGACCTGGATTTGTAATATGTTTTATTTTCGCCTTTAAATAGTTGGATAAACGAGCTTGTGCAGCAATACATGCGGTCAATCTTCGAAATTATCTGGGAGCTCAATGTCGTACAATCAGGGAAGAACAGGGCGATGAATCGGACGAATTTTTATTGCTTTTTGATTCGGAGATCACGTATATCGAAGGAGGACGTACCTCTTCTGGATTTTATACTGTCGAAGACACTGTAAGTTCACAAAAAATTATTATTGGTCACTATTTGACTATTTTTTTTAGCGATGCCACTGTTTTATCAGTTTGGTAGAAAATCCAACTGTTCGATTAAAAATTACTTTTTTCTTGTGGAAAAATTATGTTTTCAGGATGAAAATTGAACTTTTTTTTTGTAGAAAATTAGTCTTTTTGACGTAGAAATTCAACAAATGTTTAAAAATGTCAAATATTTTGTTAAAAATGAACTTTAAGGTGAAAAATTATGTTTTCTGGTAGAAAATTGAAAATTTTTCTTGTAGAAAATTCGTCTTTTTGCGTTGAAAAATTCAAAAATTTTATTCAAACTTTAACTAATTCGTTAAAAATTAAATTTTTTGTTGAAAAATTAACTTTCTTGTTGAAAAATTATATTTTCGGGTTGAAAATTAAATTTTTTTTGTAGACCATTCGTTTTTTTGGCTGGAAAATTCAAAAATTTTTTATAAAACATCAACTTTTTCTTAAGAATTAACTTTTTTGTTCAAAAATTATAATTTTTAAAAATTGAATTTTTTTGTAAATAGTTAGTATTTTGCCTTGAAAATTCAATAATTTGGCAGAAATTTCAACTATTTTGTTGAAAAATAACTTTTTTGTTAAAAAATAAAATTTCTTTTTGAAAAATTATATTTTCGGGCTGAAAATTGAACTTTTTTGTAGACCATTCGTTTTTTTTTGCTGGGAAATTATAATTTTAGTTGAAAGTTGAACTTTTTTTGAAGAAAATTCGTCTTTTTGGCTTGAAAATTCAACAATTTGTTATTAGCTTCAACTATTTTGTTAAAAGTTAACTTTTTTTGGTAAAAAATTAACTTTTTGGTTTAAAAATAATCTTTTTGGTTTAAAAATAATCTTTTTAAATAAAAAATTATATTTTCGGGTTAAAAATTAAACTTTTTGGAAAAAATTCGTGTTTTTGCCTTAAAAATTCAACAATTTTTTAGAAATTGTTACTGTTTTGTTTTAAATGAACTTTTTTGTTGAAAAATTAACTTTTCTGTTCAAAAATCATATTTTCGGGTTAAGATTAAACTTTTTTGTAGAAAATTCGTCTTTTTGTCTCGAAAATTCAAAAATTATAGAAACTTCAACTATTTTGTTAAAAATAAACTTTTTTGGGGAAAAAATAACTTTTTTGGTAAAAAATTAACTTTTTAGTTGAAAAATGATATGTTTTGTTGCAAAATTATATTTTCATAACGAAAATTGAATTTTTTTTCTAGAAAATTCGTCTTTCTGGCTTGAAAATTCAAAAATTATATAGAAACTTCAACTTTTTCTTAAAAATTATTTATTTTGTTTGAAAATTATGATTTTAGTTGAAAATTGAATTTTTTTGTAAATAGTTCGTCTTTTTGCCTTGACTATTCAATAATTTTGCAGAAATTTCAACTATTTTGTTAAAAATAATTTTTTTTTGTTGAAAAATTAACTTTTTTGTTGAAAAATTATATTTTTGAGTTGAAAATTGAACTTTTTTGTAGAATATTCGTTTTTTTTGGCTAAAACATTAAACGATTTTATAGAAACTTACTTTTTCTTAAAAATTAACTTTTTTGTTAAAAAATTATAATTTTAGTTGAAAATTTGACTTTTTTGTAGAAAATTCGTCTTTTTGACTTGAAAATTCAACAATTTTATAGAAAATTCAACTATTTTGTTTTAAATTAATTTTTTAGTTGACAAATAAATTTTTTTCCTGAAAAATTATATTTCCGGGTTGAAAATGGAACTTTTTTTGTAGAAAATTTGTGTTTTTGCCTTAAAAATTCAACAGGTTTCACGAATTTAAACTTTGTTGTTGGAAAATCATATTTTTGGGTTGAAAATTGAACTTTTTTTGTAGAAAATTCGTCTGTTTGCCTTAAAAATTCAACAAATGTTTAGAAATTTCAACTATTTTGTTAAAAATTAACTTTTTTGTTAAAAAATTTAATTTCTTGTTAAAAAATTAAGTTTCTTGTTAAAAAATTAACCATTTTGTTGAAAAATTATATTTTCGGTTTGAAAATTGAACTTTTTTGTAGACCATTCGTTTTTTTGGCTGAAACATTCAACGATTTTATAGAAACTTAAACTTTTTCTTAAAAATTAACTTTTTTGTTGAAAAATTATAATTTTAGTTAAAAATTGAATTTTTTTGTAGATAGTTCGTCTTTTTGCCCTGTAAAATCCAATAATTTTATAGAAATTTCAACTATTTTATTAAAAATTAACTTTTTTGTTGAAAAAATGACTTTCTTTTTCAAAAATTATATTTTTGGGTTGAAAATTGGACTTTTTTGTAGAAAATTGGTTTTTTTGACTTGAAAATTCAACAATTTTATAGAAACTGCAACTATTTTATTTTAAATTAATTTTTTAGTTGAAAAATAAATTTTTTAGTTGAAAAATAAATTTTTTGTTTGAAAAATTATATTTCCGGGTTGAAAATGGAATTTTTTTGTAGAAAATTTGTATTTTTGCCTTGAAAATTCAACAGGTTTCACGAATTTTAACTTTTTTGTTAAATATTATATTTTTGAGTTAAAAATTAAATTTTTTTGTAGAAAATTCGCCTTTTGCCTTCAAAATTCAATAATTTTATAAAAATTTTAACTATTTTGTTAAAAATTAACTTTTCTTTAAAAAATAAACTTTCTTGTGGAAAAAATGACAATTTTCGTTATTGTGTTTAAAAATATTTTCAAAATTCTTCGATGATTGACTAAAATAACATGTTTACCATCTCAAGTACAGAAATATATACCAGAAATTTTTAACCAAAAAACGGTATGGTTAAAATTTTCAACCAGAAACGAAATAGTTAAATTTTCAGTCGAAAAAATTAATTTTCTACTAAAAAAAGAGGACTACTAAAAAAAATGTATTAATTTTTAACCAAAAAGTTAAACTTTCAACTAAAATTGATAATTTTAAACAACACAAGTAAGTTTTCAACAAAATAGTTTGATTTTCAACCAAAAAGATGAATTTTCAACTAAATAGGTAAATTTTCAACTAAAAAGATGAATATTCAATTAATAAGATCAATTTTCTATTAAAAAAATAGAACTTTTAACATAATAGTTTAATCTTTAACAAAAAAGATTAACTTGCAACCAAGTAGTTGAAATTTTAACTAGGAAATCTAAATTTTTAACCAAAAATGGAGTAGTTAAATTTTCAGTTGAAAAAAAATTAATTTTTTACTAAAAAACGACGACTTATCCAAAAAGTATATTAATTTTTAACTGAATAGTTGAACTTTCAACTAAAAACGATAATTTTCAACAGCAAAAATTAGTTTTCAATAAAATAGTTTGATTTTCAACGAGAAAGATGAATTTTCAACTAAATAGGTAAATTTTTAACTGTTTCTTCAAGTAATAAGATAAATTTTCGAAAAAAATAGAACTTTTAACAGAATAGTTTAATCTTCAACCAAAAAGATGAATTTTC
>JAUELO010000016.1:164630-175459 GCA_032357855.1 Amphibolips quercusostensackenii
ATGAATAGAATAAAATTTGAGTAAATTCAAAAGGAATTTAAGGGAAATGAGAAGAATTCGATGAAATTCATAAAAATGTAAGTGAACTCAAAACGATCCTAAAATATTTATAAAAATTCATTCAATTTGGAGTGAATGTAGAAAAATTTAAGGAAATTCAAAAGAATTTAATAAAATGCCTAAGACTTTAAGGTGAGTTTTTCAAAGAATTTAGATGAAATAAAAAGAATCATTGAATTGAGTAGAAATAAAAAAATATCAAGAGAATTAAAAAGGATTTAAAAGAATTCAGGATATGTTAATAAGAGTTCAGAGTGAAATACAAATAAAATTGTTGAAAAATTATTTAAGGGATTTAAAAAAAAATGAATAGAATAAAATTTGAGTAAATTCAAAAGGAATTTAAGGGAAATGAGAAGAATTCGATGAAATTCATAAAAATTCAAGTGAATTGAAAACGGTAACAAAATATTTTTTAAATTTATTCAAAATAATCCTGAAATATTTTTAAAAATTCACTTAATTTGGAGTAAATGTTGAAAAATGTAAGGGAATTCAAAAGAATGTTATCAAATGTCTGAGACTCTAAGGTGAGTTTTCAAAGAATTTTGATGGAATAATAAAAAAAATCATTGAATTGAGTAGAATTAAAAAAATATCAAGAGAATTTAAAAGGATTTAAAAGAATTTAGGATAAGTTAATAAGAGTTCAGGGTGAAATACAAATAAAATTTTTGAAAAATTATTCGAAATATTTTATTGTTTTCAGTAAAATTGAAAAGAATTCAAGAGAATTCGAGAGACTTTCATGAAATTTATAAGAATTTGAGAGAATTGAAAAAATGTCAAAAATACAAAAATTACCATCGAGTTGATTAAACTTTGAGTGAACAGAATTCAGATATAATTCAACAAAATTTAGGTGGATTGAAAAATGAAAAATAAAAAAACTAATAAATTAAATAAAATTTGAGTAAATTCAGAGGAATTTGAAAACGGTACTAAATTTTTTTTTTAATCATTCAATTTGAGCTTTACAGGAAATGCCAAGAATTCGATAAAATTTATCAAAATTCAAGTGACTTTCGTGAAATCCGTAAGAATTTAAGAGCATTGAAAGAAGTGAATGTAAAAAAATGTAAGAAAATTCAAAAGAATTTTATAAAATGCCTAAGACTTCAAGGTGAGATTTTAAAGAATTTAGACGGAATGAAGAAAATCATTGAATTGAGTAGAATTAAAAAAATATGAAGAGAATTCAAAAGGATTCAGGATAAGTTAATAAGAATTCAGGGTGAAATACAAATTCAAATTTTTTTAAATTATTTAAAACATTTAATTGATTTTAGTAAAATTAGATCGAATTTAGACAAATTCAAGAGACTCATGAAATTCCTAAAAACTCAAGAGAATAAAAAAAATGAAAAAAAATAAAAAAACATATTCATAGAAATCAATAAAATTGGAGCGAACAGAATTCAGCTGAAATTCAACAACATTCAAGTGAGCTCAAATTCAATGAAATTTGAGTGAATCGAAAAAATGAAAAAAAAAACTAATTAATTAAATAAAATTTGAGTAAATTTGGGAAATGAAAAGAATTTGATGAAATTGATAAAAATGCAAGTGAATTGAAAACGATAATAATATATTTTTTTAATTCATTCAACTTATATTTTTTATAATTTGAAGAATTTAGGGTGAATTAAAAAAAATCAATTGAGTGAAAGTAAAAAAAAATTTCGAGTGAATTCAAAAGAATTTGAAAGAATTCAGGATAAATTTATAAGAGTTCACGATGAATTTCAAATAGAATTTAAAAAAAAATTACCCAAAATATTTCATTGATTTCAAGAAAATTGGAGTAAATTTAGAAAAAAAATCAAGGGGATTTCAACAGACTTTCATAAAATTCATAAGAATTTAAGTGAATTGCAAAAAATGTGACAAATAAAAAAATTTCCATCGAATTGAATACAATCAAAGTGAACAGAATTCAGCAGATTTCAATAAATTCAGAGGAATTTCTTATATTATTATTTTTAAAAATTCGTTCATGTTGGAGTGAATCTAGAAAAATGCAAGGGAATTCAAAAGATTTTTATAACATTCCTAAGACTTCAAGGTGAGTTTTTTTGTAAGAGTGTAGGGTAAATTAAAAAAATCGTTAAATTAAGTATAAAAAAATTCAAGAGGATTCAAAAGAATTCGGGATAAGTTAATAAGAATCCAGGGTGAGTTTCAAATTAACTTAAAAAAAAAATCCAAAGTATTTATTTGATTTCAATAAAATTAGAGTGAATTTATACAAATTTAAGAGAATTAAAGAGACATTCATGAAATTCATAAAAATTTGAGAGAATTGAAGAAATGTAAAAAATACAAAAATTTTATCGAATTGAATATAATGGGAGTGAACCTATTCAAGTGAATTGAAAATGATATTAAAATATTTTTAAAAATTTATTTAATTTAAAGTTTACAAGAAATGTCAATTCTATAAAATTTATAAAAATTCAAGTGCATTAAAAATAATACAAAAACATTTTTAAAAAATCGTTCATTTTGGAGTGAATTTAGAAGAATTTAAGGGAATTCTAAAGAATTTTATAAAATGCCTAAGAATTCAAGGTCAGTTTTTAAAGAATTTAAGGCGAATTAAAAAAAAAATCATTAAATTGGGTAGAATTTAAAAAAAATGAAGAGAATTTTAAAGAATTTAGGATAAGTTAATAAGAATTCAGGGTGAATTCCAAACGAAATAAAAAAAAAATATCCAAAATATTTTCTTTATTTTAGTAAACTTGGTGTGAATTTAGTCAAATTCAAGAAAATTCAAGAGACTTCCATGAAAGTCAAAAGAATTTGAGTGAATTGTCAAAAATGTGAAAAATCAAAAAAATTTTATCGAATTGAATAAAATTTGAGTAAACATAGTTTAACTCAATTTCAATAAAATTTAAGTGAATTGAAAAAATTAAGAAAAAAAGTGATTACTTAAATAAAATTTGAGTAAATTCAGAGGAATTTAAGGGAAATAAGAAGAATTCGATGAGATTCATACAAATTAAAATGCATTGAAATCAAAAAACAGTATTTTGAAAAAATTCATTAAATTTCGATTGAATGTAGAAAAATTCAATAAAATTAAAAAGAATTTTATAAACTACCTACGAATTCATTTTTGAAGAGTTTAAGGTGAACTAAAAATAATTATTGAATAGAGTAGAATTTAAAAAAAATAAAGAAATGCATTAGAAAGAATACAAAAATATTTTTAAAAATTCATTAAATTTTGAGTGAATATAAAAAAAGTCAAAAGGAGTTCAATAGAATTTTATGATATACCGATAAATTCAAGGTGCGTTTTAAAAAAAAAATTGCAAAAAAGTGAAGATAAGATAATAAGAATTCAGGGCGAATTTCAACTGAAATAAAAAAAATATTATCCAAAATATTTTATTGATTTCAGTCTAATTGTATTAAATTTAGAAGAATTTAAAGGAGTCGACAGAATTCAGAGCGAATTCAACAGAATTTAAGTGAATTCACAAAAAATAAATAAATAAAATTTCAGTAAATTTACATGAATTTAAGGGAAATAAGAATTCGAAGAAATCCAAATCGATTGAAGTGAATTGAAAAAAAAACAGCTAATTAAATCAAATTCAAGTAAGTTTAGAGGAATTGCCAAGAATTCGATAAAACTCATAAAAATTAAAGTGAATTAAAAACAATACAAAATTTTTTTTTTTCAAATTCATTAAATTTTGAGTGAATGTAGAAAAAATTCAAAGGAATTTAAAAAAAATGTTATTAAATGCCTAATAAATCTAGGTTATTTTTTGAAGAATTTAGGGTGAATTATAAAAATCATTAAGTAGAATATAAGTAAAAAAAATAATTGAAGAGAATTCAAAAGAATTTAGTACGAATTAATAAGATTTCAGGGTGGATTTCAAATAAAAATTAAAAAAAATTCATTAATTTCAGAAAAATTGGTGCGAATTTAGAAGAATTCCAAAAAATTCAGGATATATTAATAAGAATTCAGGGTAAATTCCATTCATTTTAGTAAAATTGAAGTGATTTTAGATGAGACTTTCAAGAAATTCATAAGAATTTGAGTGAAATGAAAAAAATGTGAAAAATAAAAAAATTTCAATTGAATAAATAAAATGGGAGTGAACATAATTCAGGATGAATTTAACAGAATTTAAGTTAATTGAAAATATATACATATGTATATAAAAAAATAATGAGTGAAATAAAATTGGAGTGAATTAGAGGCTTTTAAGGGAAATAAGAAGAATTCGATGATATTCATAAAAATTTAAGGGAATTAAAAAAAAATTGAATTAAAAATAATTCAAGTGATTTCAAACGAATGTAAAAGATTGCAAAACGTTTCAATAAATATGAGAATATTTGTAAAGATTTTAAACTAACAGAAAAGATTTCACGAACAAAGACTAAAGATGGATTTCAAAAATATTTCGAAGATTTCAAAAAATTTCACAAAGTTTTGATAGATTTCAAAGCTTCCAAGGACATAAAACATTTCAACAAGAGTTCAGTACAATAAATTTCAAAGATTTCAAAACATTTTAAATATTTTAAATATAAATATTTTTAGAAGATTTCAAAAGATTTAACAAAGATTTCAAATATTCCAGTGATTTCAAACTAATACAAAAGACCTTAGAAAAATTGCACAAATATTTAACAGAATTCATAAGGATTTTAAAAGATTTCAAGAATTTCAAATATTTTAAACAATTTCAAAAAGTTTCAACCAAATTTAGAAGATTTCAAAAGATTCTTATGATTTCAAAAAAATACAAAAGATTTTACAAACAATGATTAAAGAAAGATTTCTCAAATATTTCAAATATTTCTTAAAGATTTTCAAAAGAGAATTCAACTATTTGGATGAAAACTTAATTATTTTTTTCTTAAATTCAACTATTAGGTTGAAAATTTAATTACTTTGTTGAAAAATTATTCTTTTTGGCTGAAATTTAGAAATTTCTTTGTGAAAATCCAACTGTTTTGTAGGAAATTCGTCTTTTTGGGTTGCAAAATCTTTCTTAGTTAAAAATTCATCTACTTTGATAGAAAATTCAACAATTTGGTGTAAAAATTAGTTTTTGTGTACATAATTCATATTTTTGGATAACATTTTTGGATAAAAATATTATCTTTTTTGAATAAAATTTGCCTCAGCTTGAAAATTCAGTGATTTGGTTGAAATTTATTTTCTTTCTTGTCAAAAGAATGTTTCTTAGTTGAACATTCGTCTACTTTGATGGAAAATTCAACAGTTTGGTATAAAAATTATTTTTTGTGTTCAAAATTCATATCTTTGGATACAATTTTTAGATAAAAATGTTATCTTTTTTGAATGAAATTCGCCTCAGCTTTAAAATGCAGTAATTTGGTTGAAATTTATTTTCTTTCTTGGCAAAAGAATGTTTCTTAGTTAAAAATTCGTCTACTTTGATAGAAAATTCAACAATTTGGTATAAAAATTAGTTTTTGTGTTCAAAATTCACATCTTTCGTTTGGAAATTCGACTGTTTGTTTATAAAATTCGCCTAAGCTTAAAAATTCAGTAATTTGGCTGAAATTTGCTTTCTTTTTTTTACTGAAAAATCGTTCTTAGTTTTAAAACATTTAAGATTTCAATGATTTTAAACGAATAAAAAAGATTTCACAAAAAAAAGATTTTATTAAGATTTCAAAAGATATAAAAAAATTACACAAAGATTTTAAAAATTTTACATAAGCTTTAAAAAATTCCAAAAGATTTCATAAAGGCGACTCATGTTCGCAACAAAGTAAGAATTTCTTTATTTATGATTCCGCTTTCTTTAGAAATTCAGGGTGACCGCTGGACCGGGAAACCGGGAATTTTTTTAGACCGGGAAACCCCGGGGAATGACATTAAATTTATGTTTTGACCGGGAATTTCATAAATTTTAGAAGAAAAATGTGTCCAAGTTCGATTAAAACCATTTTTAAAAAATAATTAGTTAAGTTTTTTTCTTTTTTAACTACGATATCATTTAGTTTATACTGCGCAATTTGAAAATTTTTTACTTTAAAAATTTTTCACCGGAAGAAATGCATTTTTATGTGAAGAAGACGAGTTTGCAACTAAAAAAGATCAATTTTCTACGAAAAAAAGATGAATTCTCAAAATAATACATACATTTTTAACCATATAGTTAAATTTTTAAACAAAAAGATAATTTTTCAATTAAAAAAAAAAAACAATTTTCTACCAAGAAGTTTAATTTTGTACCAAATAGATGAATTTTCTGAGAAGTTTCTGAGAATATGAATTTTAAACAAAAAATGTAACTTACAACTAATTAGTTGAGTTTTAAACAAAATAGTTAAATTTTCAGTTTAAAAAAAATTAATTTTTGATTTTAAAAAAGTCGAATTTTCAACTTATTATGAATCTTCAACCAAGAAAGTGAATTTTAAAGAAAGTAGTTAAACTATCAACCAAAAAGTTGAATTTTCTACCTAAAGAGACTTGATATTTCGTTACAAAAAGATTTTAATTTAAAATAAAAAAAATTTGGATTAACACAACAAAGAAGAATTTTCAACAAAATACATAAATATTCAACCTAATAGGTAAATTTTTCATCAAATTGTTGAATTTTATACAAAACAGTTGAACTTTCAACCCGAAAATGTGAATTTTCAACAAAAAAGTTAATTTTTAACCAAAACAGATTTATTTTTGACCTCACAGTTGCATTTGTAACCAAGAAAGATAAAATTTCTACAGAAAAAAGATTAATTTTCAAACCAAAAAGATGAATTTCTAACAAAATAATTGAATTTTTGGTCAATACAATTTTGTTAGTCAAGAAAAAAGTTTTCAACCAGGAAGATTAATTTTCTACTAGAAAAGATGAATTCTCAACATAAAAAAATACATTTTTAACCAAATAATTGAACTTTCAACTAGTGAGATTCAATTTCAACTAGAAAAAGAATTTTCAATAAAAAAGTGAATTTTCAACCAATCAGTTGAATTTTCAGTTAAAAAATGAATTTTCAACTAAAATATTTTGATTAACAAAAATAGTTGCTTTTTTAACAAAAAAACGTTTTCTACAGAAAACGACGATTTTTCAAAAAATACATAAATTTTTAACCAACTAGTTGTATATTATTTTCGTTTCTAAAAATGTGTAAATTAAATAGTTTAAAAATTCACTAATTTAATTTACCATTTCTTGCAAACGAAAACGGAAAACAAAGCCTGAATTTCAAGCCAAGTATTTAAAAGTGAATAATTTGAAACTAAATTGTTTGAAATAGAAAGCCTTGAATTGTTAAAATTTCTAAGAGATTCAAAAATAATTTAAAACTTGAAATGATTTTAAATAATTTAAACGAAGTGTGTTTTTTGACAAAAATCCGGCTATTCGTACCGAAATTTCAGTGTGAATAGCCATGCCCTAATTTAAAAGAAAAAGTAGATTTTTGCAGATTTCGAACAAAAAATTGAGAAGCTTTTTAAGAATTGTGGAAGGTTTCAAAAGAATGAAAACATTTTCTTAAGATTGCTAGGAAAATTGAAAATGATTTTTTATTTTGAAAAATTATTTTAAGAGTTTTAATTTTGTAGGACTTTCTAAAAAATGTAGGAAAAATTCGAATCATTTTAAAAGATATTTAGAAGTTATGAAACAATTAAAAAATTATTTAAAATTAAAAAAAATTAAAACGTGCAGAATTTTCAAGATTTTGAAATAAAATTTTAAAGCTTTTTAAGGATTTCCAAACAGTTTAAAATAAAATTAATTTAACTAATTTTAACTAAAGTTTTCATGTTCCTAGCTTAAAATTGGTTACATTACTATAATTAAAAAAAAAAGTTTAATTCGTTGACTAATTCTTTATTCCGGAACATTAAAATGATAATATTTAAATTTTCAACTAAATAATAACATTTTTAACAAATAAATTAAATTTTCAACCTAAAAAGATAAATTCCTAACAAAAAGTGTCATAGTTTATATTTCAATCAAAAAAATGAATTCAATAAAAAAAAAGAATTTTAAGACTAAAAAAATGAATTTTCAACAAATAAGGACTTTTCACTAAAGAAAAAAAAATATTATCTAAATTGTTGAACCTTTAAAACAAAACACGAATTTTCTCCACAAAAAATGAATGTTCAAACAAAAAAAGACTTTAGCAAAAAATTATTTTACCACAAAACTAATGCATTTTTACCTAACAAAAATGAAATTTCAAACCAAGAAAATTATATTTTGTTTTTTTACTAAAAAAGGAGAATTTGTAACTAAAGGAAAATAAATCTTTAAAAAATGGAAGTTACATTTTCAGTTAAAAATTTAATTTAAAAAAATACCTCCACTAAACAGTTAAATTTTTAACAAAAGACATAAGCCTTTAATAAAACAAATAAATTCTTAACAATGTAGTTTAACTTTTACCCAAGTAGTTGAATTTTCAACTGAAAAAGATAAATTTTTAAAAATAGTTAAATTTTCAACCAAAGAAGTTAATTTTCAACTAAAAATAAAAATAATATAATAATATAAACAAAACAGTTAAATGCTCGAGTAAAGAAAAATAATTATTAACTAAAAAGTTCCATTTTCATAACAAAATAACAATTTCCAGCAAAGCAGATGAAGTTTTAAATCAAAAAGGTAAATTAAAAAAAATAGTTAAATTTTCTGTTAAAAAAGTTTTTAGTTGACTTTTCAGGATCAAAATAGGATTTTCAACCAAGAAATAAGTTTCTACAAAAAAATTGAATTTTCAACAAAATTGTTGAATTTTCCACCCAATGGTTGTATTTTTATCCAATAAGCTGAACTTTTTCTTAAAACGGATGAATTTTTATTAAAAAAAAAAATCAAAAAATAGTTGATTTTTCATCAAAAAAAGATTCCAGTTAACTTTTTAAGATGAAAATATGAATTTTTTAACGAAAAATAAGTTTCTACGAACGAAATTAAATTTTTATTCCAAAAAGGTGAATTTTTAATAAAAAACGACACATTTTTGTTTTAAAGTTGAACTTCCATCCAGCAAAGATTTTAGTTCATTTTTCAACACGAAAATATAAATTTTAAGCAAAAAGTAAATTCTTTACAAAATAGTTAAATTTTCAACAAAACAGAATTTTCAACCAAAATTTTGACCTTTTATCAAAATAGTTTAATTTTCAACCAAACAGTTGGCTTTTCATCGAAGAAAGATGATATTTCTCTTAACAGATGATTTTTTAATTAGAAAAAAAAAAATTTTCAAAGAAGTAGTTAAATTTTCATCCAGAAAAGATTTCAGTTCTCTTTTCAGCACCAAAATATTAAATTTAACCAAAAAGTAAAATTTTTACATAATAGATAAATTTTCAACAAAACAGCAGAATTTTGAACCAAAAAGTTATAACTTTTCAACAAGATTGTTGAATTTTTAACCAGACAGTTGCATTTTTGTCTAAGGAAAATGAAAATTCTACTAAAATAGGTCAATTTTTAAATCAAAAAGTCACATTTTTAAAAAGAGAGTTGAATTTTTATTCAAAAGGATTTTAATTTACTTTCTACCAGAAAAATACGAATTTTAAACAAAAAGTAAATTTTTTAGGAAATAGTTGAATTTTCCACAAAACATTTGCATTTTTATCCAAGAAAGATGCGATATTTCTATTTTAAAAAATGAACCTTTAAATTGAGACAAATTTTCAGGAAAAAAAATTTTCATCCAAAAAAGGTTTCAGTTGATTTATCAGCAAAAAAATATTAATTTTAAACAAAGGTTAATTTTTTACGATAAGAGTTGCATTTTTAACCCAAAAAGACGAATTTTTAACGAAACAGTTGAATTTGCACCAAAAAATTTATGTCTTTTTAAGAAAATTGTTAAATTTTCAACTAAATAATAAACTTTATAACTAAAAAGATAATTTTTAGGAGAAAGTTTTTGCGAATTTGCAAAAATTACGTACATGAGTAAATGACCCCCTCTACGTTGTGAACAAATATATAATTAATATGCTTCGTGAAATTTAGAAAATTGACTGAATAGAACATCGTAACTATATAGAGATGAATAAAAATATAACATTTCCTTGAAAAAACATTTTTTTTCTTTTCTACATGTAAAAATTAATGTTTAATCTTTTCCCTTTTTCGTGAAAAAATCAATTGTTGATATTGTTTAAATTTTTATTTAATTAATTTAATTAATAATTACATTATTTTATTTTTTTATATCTAATTTTTAAATTTTAATTTAATTTATTTATAATTTTTAAAAAAATTATAAATATTTTTATAATAATAAAAATAATTAATTTAATTTAAATTTATTGTTAAAATGATATTGTTTTTGTTTCAGCTATCGGTATTGTAAAAACAAACCATACCCGAAATCTCGTTTCTGTCGCGGTGTCCCCGACCCCAAGATCCGAATCTTCGATTTGGGAAAGAAGAAAGCATGTGTCGAGGACTTTCCTCTCTGCGTGCATTTAGTTTCGGACGAATATGAACAATTGAGTTCAGAAGCGCTCGAAGCGGGCCGTATTTGCTGCAACAAATACATGGTCAAGAATGCAGGCAAAGATCAATTCCACATCCGAATGAGGCTTCATCCCTTCCACGTTATTCGCATTAACAAAATGTTATCGTGCGCTGGAGCTGATAGGTAAGAATACTTTTCCATAATTGCTAATTACTTTTCTGGGGAAAAATATAAGGGGAAACTCAATATAGTATTATGATTTTCCTATCATTTGTGCTTCCTCATAGAGGTAGCTT
>JAUELO010000016.1:193449-206982 GCA_032357855.1 Amphibolips quercusostensackenii
TTTCAATGCGAAAGGAGAAATTATCTACAAAACGGTTGAATTCTCAACCCGAAAATCTGATTTTTTAATAAAAAAGTTTATTTTCAACCGAGTGATTTAATTTTCTACAAAATTGTTGAATCCTCAAATAAACCATATTAAAGACCCAAACATTTTTTACCAAAAAAGATGAATTTTCAACAAAATGTGTGAATTGTTAACTAGATAAAATCTTTTTTCAATATAAATATTAACTTTCAACCAATAATGGAAAAGTTACATTGTTAATTAAAAACATTAATCATCATTTCGAAAAAAATGCCACTAAAGACATTATTTCTTTCTTAATTTCCTGCTAATTCCATTTTTTCTACTTTTCCTTAAAAAATATATAATTTCCTGCGAAAAAAGTACAATCCTCAACCAGAATTAATTAATTTTCAAACAAACAGTTGCATTTTTAACAAAAATGAAAATTAAGTTTCGACCAAGAGAGATGAATTTTTAAATCAAAAAGACGAATTTTTAATTGAGAAAGATTTTTTTGTTAAAAAAAAATTCATCAAAAATGTTTTTTAACCAAATAATTCAATCATCCACAAAAAAGATAAATTTTCATCTAAGAAGATTAATTTTTTACTAAAAAAGATGAATTTTCAACAAAATACATTTTTAACAAAATAGTTCAGTTTTCGACTAAAAATATTAATTTTCTACCAAAAAAATATGACTTTTTTTACAAATTACATACATTTACAACTAAATAATTTGAAGAATTTATATAATTTTAGTTAAAATATTATTTGATTAAACTTTAGTTTATATATTTTTCTTTTCTAAAAATATCTAACTAATCGTTTGACTTTTCAAACTAAAAATGATCAATTTTTAATCAAAAATGAAATAGTTAAATTTGTATTTAGGAGAATTAATTTTCAACTAAGAAGATTAATTTTCTAACGAAAAAAAAATCCTCAACAAAATAAGTAATAAATTTTCAACCATATAGTTGAATTTTTAACCAATAAGATTAATTTTCTAACATAAAAGACGAAATTTCAACATATTACATAAATTTTCAACTAAATAGTTTGAACAATGCATATAATTTTAGTCCAAATTTTATTTGATTAGTTTTTAGTTTATATTTTTCTTTTTTCTAAAAATATTTCTGTAAATAGTTACATTTTTTAACTAAAAATGATGAATTTTCAACCACAAATGGAGTAGTTAAATTTTTATTTAAGATAACTAATTTAAAATTAAAACCAAGTAATTTTCTACAAAAAAAATTAATATCGTGCCAAATAGTGGAATTTTTCACAAAACAATTTCATTTTCAAGCATACATTTTTTTTCTATAAAACAGTTAAATTTTCAATCCATAAAAACAATAGATTTGACTTCAGTCCAAATTTTATTTGATAAATTTGTACATTACGTATTTTTCGTTCATAAATATTGTTTAAAAAATAGTTAAATTTTTAAACTAAAAAGATTTATTTTTACCCAAAAACAGAGTAGTTACATTTTTATTTAAGGGAATTAATTAAAAATTTAAAAAAAAAACTAATTTTCTGCATAAAAGTTTAATATTGTATAAAATTATTTACTTTTCAAGTCAAAAGGATGAATTTTCTACAAAAAATTTCAATTTTCAACCCGATAATATAAATTTTGAAATTGAGAAGATTATTTTTTATCAAAAAATGTAATAGCTGATATTTCAACGAATAAAGATTTCTTAAAAAACAAAAAAAACAGTTAGGTTTAACCAATAAAGACGAAGTTTCAACAAAAGAATTGATTTTTAACAAAAAATTAATTTCTACTAAAAAAAGACGAATTTTTAACAAAATACATAAATTTGTAACCAAAGCTGATTAATTTTAAACCAGACCATTGCATTTTTAGACAAGAAATGTAACATTTCCACAGAAAAATATAAAGTTTTAAGCCAAGTAGATGAATGTTTAAAAAATAGTTGAATTTTCAATAGAAACAAACAATTGATAGTCCAGAAAGAAGAAAAATTTCAATGAAAATGTAGAAATTTAGAATCTAGACTAAAAAATTTGTTTTCTACTTGAAAGATGAATTTTTACAAAATTTTTACAAAAAATTTGTTTTCTACTTGAAAAATGAATTTTTACAAAATACATAAATTTTCAATCAAATAGTTTAATTTTCTACCAAATTGTTGAATTTTCGAGCCGAAATTACAAATTTTTTACAAAGCTCTTAAATTTTCAACCCGAAAATGTGAATTTTCAAAAAAAATTGAATTTTGAATCGAAACAGATTAATTTTTATTTATTTTAACCAGGCTACAGAAAGAGATTAATTTTTTAAGCAAAAATATGCTAAATAAAATATTTCAATATTTTATCATAAAAAATTTTTCTAGTTAAGAAAAAAAAGCAATTTCAATTAAATTGTTGAATTTTCAATCCAAGAAGACGAATTTTTAAAAAAACAGTTGAATTTTCAACAAAATAATTCAATTTTGAAGCAAATAATACCATTTCCAACCAGAAACTTTTTTTTAAATTGGTGACAAAAAGATTCATAAAAATATATTTTTCAGATACGTGTCTCGAGACTCTTCTTTAAACTCAGATACTTTTCATTATAAAAAAGGAGCCAATCAACAATTTTGTCAAACTTCACACGTTTTTGATCCAACTTTGTACACTGAAGAAGAGATGTTGTACAACACGGATCGTGAAGTAAGTACCTAATTTATTTGATATTTTATGTTTAATAATTTATTTTTAAAAGCGAGCGAATTAAAAAATTTTGAAATATGAAAAGACATTTTCGAATTATTTTTGCAGATCATTCCAATTGCAATTCACTGTGTGGCTGAAGAAGGTTCCGATGATCCTAAGCAGTCTCACACAACAATAGCAGTAGTCGAAAAACATTCTGACGGGTCTTATGTTTTAAAGGCCTTGAAACAAAAATTATTCGTTGATGGCCTCTGCTATTTGTTACAAGAAATTTATGGAATCGAGAACAAAAATACCGAGGACGCTAAGGTAATTCCATTTATTGATATTACCGGGCTCGCGGCGATTTACAATTGAAGAATTTCCAATTAAAACTCTATAAAATTGAATAATTTTTTATTTTCAATCTTCTAAAATGAATAATTTTCAATTTTAATTAATCGAAATCGAAAATATTCTGAAATGTATGACAAATCGCGTAATTTTCTTTTATAAAAATTAAATATAACAGAGTCTCCAATTGAAAATCTTAAAATTTGAAGAATTTTTCCAATGAAAATTTTCAAAGTAGGACTAGATATTCCAAAAAACGCTCAAAATTGGATAATTTTAAACTGTAAATATTTCGAATTAATATACCTGCAATTATAAATCTTAAAAATAGAAGAATTTTTATTTCCAATTCGTTAAAATTGAAAAATGTTTGATTTTAAATCTTCTAAAATGAATAATTTTCAATTTTAATTTATCGAAATCGAAAATATTTTAAAAATGTATTACAAATTGCGTAATTTTATATTATAAAAATTAAATATTGAAGAGTCTCTTCAATTGAAAAACTTAAAATTTGAAGAATGTTTTCCAATGTCAATCTTCAAGGTAGAACTACATATTCCAAAAAACATTCAAAATTGGATAATTTTAAAATATAAATATTTCTAATAAATGTACCTGCAATTAGAAATCTTAAAAATGGAAAAATTTTAATTTCCAATTCGTTAAAATTAAAAAATATTTGATTTTAAATCTTCTAAAATGAATAATTCACAATTTTGATTAATCAGAATTTAAAATATTTTTTAAATGTATTACAAATGGCGTAATTTTCTACTATAAAAATTAAATATTGAAAAGTCTCTTCAATTGAAAATCTTAAAATTTGAAGAATGTTTTCCAATGTAAGTCTTCAAGGTAGAACTACATATTCCAAAAAACGTCCAAAATTGGATAATTTTGAAATATAAATATTTCGAATAAATGTACCTGCAATTATAAATCTCAAAAATGAAAGAATTTTAATTTCCACTTAGTTAAAATAAAAAAATTTTTGATTTTAAATCTTCTTAAATGAATAATTTTCAATTTTAATTAATCGAAATCGAAAATATTTTTAAAATGTATTACGAATTGCGTAATTTTATATTATAAAAATTAAATATTGAAGAGTCTCTACAATTGAAAATCTTAAAATTTGAAGAATGTTTTCCAATGTAAGTCTTCAAGGTAGAACTACATATTCCAAAAAACGCTTAAAATTGGATAATTTTAAACTATAAATATTTTATATTAATGTGCCTGCAATTATAAATCTTAAAAATGAAAGAATTTTAATTTCCAGTTAGTTAAAATTGAAAAATTTTTCATTTTAAATCTTCTAAAATGAATAATTTTCAATTTTAATTTATTGAAATTCAAAATATTTTTCAAATGTATTACAAATTGCGTAATTTTCTTTTATAAAAATTAAATATAAAAGAGTCTTCAATTGAAAATCTTAAAATTTGAAGAATATTTTTCAATGTAAGTCTTCAAAGTAGAACTACATATTCCAAAAAACGTTCAAAATTGGATAATTTTAAAATATGAATATTTTGAATTAATGTACCTGCAATTATAAATCTCAAAAATGGAATAATTTTAAATTGTAATTTTGTGTTAATGAATCCTATATTTTAAGTCGACAAAAAATAATTTCAAAATAAAAACCGCTAAAATTGATGAATTTTTAATTATAAATCTTCAAAATTGAACGATTCCAAAAAAATTTCAAAATTACATAATTTTCAACTAAGAATATTTCAAATCAATGAATCTTTAAATATGAATCTTACAAAAAAAAGAATTTTTATTGATATATCTCAAAGTTTGAACTATTAAAAAAACGTTTGAAATTAAATAAGATTTATTTGAATAATATTTAATTGAATAATATTCCAAATTATTGAATCTTTAGTTGTAAATCTAACAAAACAAAAGAATTTTAAATTTCAAGTCGTTAAAATTCAAGAATTTTCAATTATAAATCTTCAAAATTGATTTATTAAAAAAAAAGTTTGAATTTACATAATTTCAAACTATAAATATTCCAAATTAATGAATGTTTAATTATAAATCTTAAAAAAAAGAATTTTTGATGATAAATTGAATAATTTATCCTGTAAATATTCCAAATTAACGATTAATTAAATTATGAATCTGAGAAAAAGAAGAATTTTTAATGATCAATCTTAAAAATTGAACTATTAAAAAAACGTTCGAAATTGAATAATATTTATTTGAATAATATTTAATTGAATAATATTCCAAATTATTGAATCTTTAGTTGCAAATCTGACAAAAAAAAAAAAGAATTTTAAATTTCAAGCCGTTAAAATTCAAGAATTTTCAATTATAAATCTTTAAAATTGATTTATTAAAAAAAAACGTTTGAATTCACATAATTTCAACCTATAAATATTCCAAATTAATGAATGTTTAATTATCAATCTTAAAAAGAAGAATTTTTGATAATAAATTGAATAATTTTATCCTGTAAATATTCCAAATTAACGATTCTTAAATTATGAATCTTAGAAAAAGAAGAATTTTTTATAATAAATCTTAAAAATTGAACTATTAAAAAAAAACGTTCAAAATTGAATAATTTTAAACTATAAATATTCCAAATTAATGACTCTTCAATTGCAAATCTTACAAAAAGAAGAATTTTAAATTTCAAATCGTTAAAATTCAATAATTTTCAATTGTATATCTTGAAAATTAAACTTGAAAAAAAAGGTTCTAAATTAAATAATTTTAAGCTATAAATATTCCAAATTAATGACTTTTCAATTGCAAATCTTACAAAAAGAAGAGTTTTAAATTTCAAATCTTTAAAATTTAAGAATTTTCAATTATAAATCTTCGAAGTTGACCTATTAGAAAAAAAAGTTTGAAATAATATAATTTTTAACTATAAATATTCTATATTAATGAATCTGAAAGTGTAAGTCGAAAAAAAAAGAATTTCTAATTGCAAATCACTAAAATTGAAGAATTTTCAATTATGAATCTTCAAAATTGAACTATTAGCAAAAAAGGTTTGCAATTACATAATTTTAAATTATAAATATTCCAAATTAATGAATCTTCAACTATAAATCTTACAAAAAGAAGAATTTTTAATGATAAATCTTAAACTTTGAATTATCAAAATAAAAAACGTTTGAAGTTACCCAATTTCAGACTATAAATATTCCTCATAAATGAATTTTTAATTGTAAATGTTAAAAAAAAAAGAATTTTAAATTTAAAATCGTCTCGTGCCTAAATGCGATGAATTCTCTATTGTAAATGTTTTAAAATTTTACTATTAAATAAAAAAAACGTTCGAAATTTAATAATTTTATGCTATAAATATTCCAAATTAATGACTCTTAGTTGCAAATCTTACAAAAAGAAAAATTTCATATTTCAAATCTTTAAAGTTGAAGAATTTTTAATTATAAATCTTGAATTATCAGGAAAAAAGTTTGAAATCATATAATTTGTAACTATAAATATTCTATATTAATGAATCTTAAAGTGTAAGTAAAAAAAAAGAATTTCTAATTGCAAATCACTAAAATTGGAGAATTTTCAATTATGAATCTTCAAAATTAAACTATTACCAAAAAACGTTTGAAATTACATAATTTTTAACAAAAATATTCCAAAGTAATGAATTTTTAATTTTTAGTCTTCAAAAAATAAACATTCTAAGTTTAAAATCGTCTTATGTCTAAAATTGAAGAATTTTCAATTGTAAATGTTTAAAATTTAACTATTAAAAAAACGTTCGAAATTACATTATTTTTAACTATAAATATTCGAAACTAATAAATGTTTAATTAAAAATTTTGAAAAAAAAATTTTCAATTATAAATCTTGAAAAAAAAATTTTCAATTATAAATCTTACAAATTAAACTTTTAAAAAACGCTAGAAGTTACATAATTTTAAACTATAAATAAATACATATTTTAAATTAATGAATCTTTTTATGGTAAATCTTAAAAAAAAAGAATTTGTAATTTCAAATCGTCTCGTGGATAAAATTGATGAATTTTCAATTGTAAATGTTCAAAATCCAACTATTCCAAAAAAAAGTTCAAAATTGGATAATTTTGAACTATAAATATTCCAAATTAACGAATTTTTAACTGTAAATCTTTAAAAACGTAGAATTTTTAATTTCAAATTGTCTCGTGGCTAAAATTTAAGAATTTTCAATTGTAAATGTTAAACATTTAACTATTTAAAAAAAGTTCAAAATTACATCATTTTTAACTATAGATATTCCAAATTAATAAATTTTCAATTATAAATCTTTAAAAAAAATTTTGATCGTAAATTTTAAAAATTAAACTATTAAAAAAAAGGCTCGAAGTTACATAATTTCAAACTATAAATTAATACATATTTTAAATTAATGAATCTTTTTATGGTAAATCTTAAAAAAAAAAGAATTTCTAATATCAAATCGTCTCATGGATACAATTGAAGAATTTTCAATTGTAAATGTTCAAAATCCAACTATTTCAAAAGAAAGTTAAAAATTGAATAATTTTAAACTATAAATATTCCAAATTAACGAATTTTTTAACTGTCAATCTTTAAAAACGTAGAATTTTTAATTTCGAATTGTCTCGTGGCTAAAATTCAAGAATTTTCAATTGTAAATGTTGAACATTTAACTATTAAAAAAAGTTCGAAATTGAATAATTTTAAACTATAAATATTCCAAATTGACAAATCTTCAGTTGCAAATTTTATAAAAAGAAGAATTTTACATTTAAAATTTTTAAAATTGAAGAATTTTCAATCAGAAATCTTCAAAATTTATTTATTCAAAAAAATGTTCGAAATTATATAATTTTAAACTATAAATATTCCGAATTAATGAATCTCTAATCATAAAACTTTCAAAAATAATAATTTTTAAGTATGAATCTTTAAAATTGAACTACAAAAAAAAAGTTCGAAATTACATAATTTTAAACTATAAATATTCCGCATTAATGTACCTTATATTGTAAATTTTAAAAATGGAAGAATTTAAAAATGCAATTCGCTAAAGTTGAAGAATTTTCAGTTGTAAGTCTTCAAAATGAAACTGTTCTAACAAAAAAGCTTAAAATTGTGTAATTTTAAATTATAAACCTTTTAAATTAATGGATCTTCAAGCGTAAATCTTTAAAAAAAAAGAAAGAATTTTAAATTTTAGTTCGCTAAAATTGAAGAATAATTTTTAAATTTACATCATGGAAATTAAACTATTTCAAAAAAGCATTGAAAACTGCATAATTTTCTATTATACACATTAAATATTGAAGAGACTTCAATTAAAAATTCTAAAATTAAAGATTTTTCAGTTGCAACCCTATAAAATTGTATAATTTTTAATATTAAATCATCAAAATTGAAAATATTTTTAAAAAGCATTAAAAATTGTATAATTTTCTACTGTAAACATTATTAAGGGCTAAAGAGCCTTTAATTGAAAACCTTAATAATTGAAAACGCTCGAAATTATATAATTTCAAGCTATAAGTATTTCAAATGTATGAACTTTTAACTATAAATGTTATAAAAAGAAAAATTGTTCATAATAAATCTTGAAATTTAAGGTATCAAAAAAACAAAAAAACATTTAAAGTTACTTCATTTTAAACTAAAAATATTCCTGATGAATGAATTTTTAATTGTAAATCTTAAAAAAAAAAGAATTCTAAATTTCAAATCGTCTCGTGCCTAAATTGGAGGAATTTTCAATTGTAAATGTTCAAAATTTAACTATTATTAAGAAGTTCGAAATTCAGAAATTTTTAACTATAAATATTCAAAATTAATGAATTCTATATTAATGAATCTTTGTAGTGTAAATCGAAAAAATAGAATTTTAAATTTCAAACCGTTAAATATAAAGAATTTTCAATTATAAATCTTCAAAATCGAACTATAAAAAAAACGTCCCAAATTACATAATTTTAAACTATAATTGTTTCGAATTAATGAATCTTCCATTATGAATCTTAAAAAAAAGGATTTTTAATGATAATTTTTAAAAATTGAACTATTAACAAAAACGATAGAAGTTAAATAATTTTAAGCTATAAATATTCTAAATTTATTAATATTTATTTGTAAATCTTTAAAAAAAATGAATTTTAAATCGTTTTGTGGATCAAATTGATGAATTTTTAATTTTAAATCTTCAAAATTGAACTGCATATTCCAAAAAACGCTCAAAATTGGATAATTTTAAACTATAAATTTTTGGAATTAATTATACCTGCAATTATAAATCTTAAAATGGAAGAATTAAAATTTCTAATTCGTTAAATTTGAAAAATTTTACTTTTTAAATCTCCTAAAATGAATAATTTACAATTTTGATCAATCGAAATTGAAAATAATTTTGAAATTTATTACAAATTACGAAATTTTATGCTATAAAAATTAAGTATTGAAGAGTCTCTTCAATTGAAGATCTTCAAATTTGAGGAATGTTTTCCATTGTAAATCTTCAAAGTAGAACTACATATTCTAAAAAGCGCTGAAAATTTGATAATTTTGAACTATAAATATCCCGAATTAATGTACCTTCAATTGTACCTTTTAAAAATGGAATAATTTTAAATTGTAATTCTATGTTAACGAATCTCAACCTGTAAGTCGACAAAAAATAATTTAAAAATAAAAACCGCTAAAATTGAAGAATTTTTAATTATAAATCTTCAAAATTGAACGATAAAAAAAAAATTCAAAATTAAATAATTTTAAACTATAAATATTTCAAATTAATGAATCTTCAACTATAAATCTTACAAAAAGAATTTTTAATAATAAATCTTAAACTTTAAACTATCCAAAAAAAACGTTTGAAGTTACTTAATTTCAAACTATAAATATCCTTAATTAATGGGTTTTTAATTGTAAATGTTTTAAAAAAAAAGAATTTTGAATTTCAAATCGTCTTGTGCCTAAATTGTATGAATTTTCTATTGTAAATGTTTTAAAGTTTAACTATTAATAAAACGTTCGAAATTGAATAATTTTAAACTGTAAATATTTCAAATTAATGAATCTTTAATTACAAATCTTAAAAAAAAATTTGAATGCTATATCTTGAAAATTGAACTATTAAAAAAACATTCAAAATTGAATAATTTTAATCTATAAATATTCCAAATTATTAAATCTTTAGTTGCAAAACTTACAAAAAGACGAGTTTTAAATTTTTATACGCTAAAACTGAAGAATAATTTTCAAATTTACATAATGGAAAGTAAACTATCTCAAAAAAGCATTGAAAGTTGCATAATTTTCTATTATACATTAAGTATTGAATAGACTTCAATTAAAAATCCTAAAATTAAAGATATTTTAATTGCAACCCTATAAAATTGTATAATTTTTAATATTAAATCATTAAAATTGAAAATATTTTTAAAAAGCATCAAAAATTGCATAATTTTCTACTGTAAACATTATTGAGGGCTGAAGAGCCTTTAATTGAAGTTTTCAATAATTAAAAACGCTCGAAATTAAATAATTTTAAACTATAAGTATTTCAAATTTATGAACCTTCAACTATAAATCTTATAATGAGAAAAAATTTTAATAATTAATCTTAAGATTTTAGCTATCAAAAAAAAAAAAAAAAAAAAACGTTTGAAGTTACTTAATTTCAAACTATAAATATTCCTGATGAATAAATTTTTAATTCTAAATGTTAAAAAAAAAAGAATTTTAAATTTCAAATCGTCTCATGCCTAAATTGGAGGAATTTTCAATTGTAAGTGTTCAAAATTTAACTATTATAAAAAACGTTCGAAATTGAGTAATATTTAAGTATAAATATTCAAAATTAATGAATCTTCAGTTTCAAATGTTATAAAAAGGAGAATTTCCAATTTCACATTATTATTTGACACTATAAATATTCCGAATTAATGAATCTTTAATTATAAATTTAAAAAAAAAGAAGAATTTTCAATTATAAATCTTCAAACTTGAACTTTAAAAAAAAAAGTTTGAAATTACATAATTTTAAACTGTATTATTCCGAATTAATGCATGTTCAACAAATTATTAATCTTAAGAAAAGAACAATTTTAAATAATTAATCTTAAAGAAAATGAATTTCAAGTTTCAAACCGTCTTATGGATGAATTTCAAAATTTTTCAATTGTAAATGTTCATAATTCAACTGTAAAAAAAAACTTTTAATTGCAACTCTATTAAATTGAAGAATTTTTAATTTCAAATCTTCTAGATTAAATAATCGAATTATTCAAAATTGAAAATATTTTAAAAATAAAACTAGACATTCCAAAAAACGCTTGAAATTGGATAATTTCCAACTATACATATTCCGCATTAATGTACCTTCAATTGTGAATCTTAATAATAGAAAAATTTGAAATTTCAAATCGTTAAAATTCAAGAATTTTCGATTGTATATCTTAAAAATTAAACTTGAAAAAAAAACGTTCTAAATTACTCAATTTTAAACTATAAATATTCCAAATTAATGACTCTTCAGTTGCAAATCTTACAAAAGGAAGAATTTTAAATTTCAAATCTTTAAAGTTGAAGAATTTTCAATTATAAATCTTCAAAATTGAACTATTAGAAAAAAGTCTAAAAACACATAATTTTTTAATATAAATATTCTATATTAATGAATCTCAAAGTGTAAGTCGAAAAAAAGCATTTCTAATGTCAAATCACTAAAATTGAAGAATTTTCAATTATGAATCTTGAAAATTGAACTATTAACAAAAAACGTTTGAAATTACCTAATTTTAAACTATAAATATTCCAAAAATAATGAATCTTGAACTATAAATCTTAGAAACAGAAGAATTTTTAATGATAAATCTTAAACTTTGAACTATCAAAATAAAAAAAGTTTGAAGTTACTTAATTTCAAACTATAAATACTCCTAATTAATGAATTTTTAATTGTAAATGTTAAAAAAAAGACTTGCAAATTTCAAATCGTCTCGTGCCTAAAGTGGAGGAATTTTCTATTGTAAATGTTCAAAATTCAACTATTAAAATTAAAACGTTCGAAATTGAATAATTTTAAACTATAAATATTCCAAATTAATGAATCTTTAATTATAAATCTTAAAAAAAAATAATTTTGAATGATAAATCTTAAAAATTGAACTATTAAAAAAAAAGTTCGAAATTAAATGATTTCGAACTATAAATATTCCAAATTAATGACTCTTCAGCTGCAAATCTTACAAAAAAAAAAGAATTTTAAATTTCAAATTTTCAAAGTTGAAAAATTTTCAGTTATAAATCTTCAAAATTGTACCATTAGAAAAAAAGTTTAAAATCACATAATTTTTAACTTTAAATATTATATATTAATGAATCTTAAAGTGTAAGTCGAAAAAAAAAGAATTTCTAATTGCAAATCACTAAAATTGAAGAATTTTCAGTTATGAATCTTTAAAATTGAACTATTAACAAAAAACGTTTGAAATTACCTAATTCAAAACTATAAATACATATTTCAAATTAATGAATCTTCAACTATAAATCTTACAAACAGAAGAATTTTTTATGATAAATCTTAAACTTTGAACTATCAAAAAAAAAAGTTTGAAGTTACTTAATTTCAAACTATAAATATTCCTAATTAATGAATTTTTAATTGTAAATATTTAAAAAAAAAGAATTTTAAATTTCAAATCGTCTCGTGCCTAAATTGAAAGAATTTTTTGTTGTAAATGTTCAAAATTTAACTATTAAAATTATAACGTTCGAAATTGAATAATTTTTAACTATAAATATTCCAAATTAATGAATTTTTAATTGTTAATCTGTAAAAATGTAGAATTTTAAATTTCAAATCGTCTTGTGGCTAAAATTAAAGAGTTTTTATTTGTATATGTTAAACATTCAAATATTAAAAAAGTTCGAAATTGAATAATTTTAAATTTTAAATATTCCAAATTGATAAATTTCCAGTTGCCAATTTTGTAAAAAGAAGAATTTTACATTTCAAATTTTTAAAATTGAAGAATTTTTAATCATAAATCTTAAAAATTTAACTATTAAAAAAAATGTTCGAAATTATATAATTTTAAACTATAAATATTCCGAATTAATGAATCTTTAATTATAAAACATTCAAAAATAATCATTTTCAAGTATGAATCTTGGAAATTGAACTACAAAAAAAAAGTTCAAAATTACATAATTTTAAACTATAAATATTCCAAATTAATTAATATTTATTTGTAAATCTTTAAAAAAATTAATTTTAAATCGTTTCGTGGCTCAAATTGATGAATTTTTAATTGTAAATCTTCAAAATTGAACTGCATATTCCAAAAATTACTCAAAACGGGATAATATTGAACTCTAAAATTTATAGCAAGTTTGAGCGCGCCTAGGTCGCGCGGCTGTTGTATCTCGCGCTTCGCACTCGATAATATATTTACCTCGCGCTTCGCGCTCGGTAATGTATGTACCTCGCGCGTTGGTATCTCCACCAA
>JAUELO010000016.1:274453-284826 GCA_032357855.1 Amphibolips quercusostensackenii
AAAAAAGGAATTTTCAACAAAATATTTAAATACTGTAATATAAAGCTACTTTTACAAATGAAGAGTCATTGTTGTTTAATTTTATTTGGCAATAAAAAAAAGCACGCTCAAAAAAATTACGTAAAAAAAATCAATGCGTATCGATCCGCTAATTGGGAAATTTGTTTTTTAGTACTAAAGTTAAAGTAGTTTCGATTTAAAAAAAAAAATAAAAATTCCGTGACTTTTCCGGTTTATTTTTACTCTCAGAAGCAAAAGAGATTTAACAATTCATTTTTAAATAAATAAAGATAAGAAAGAGCTAGGGTTTTTTTTTCTGATAGTATCAAGTACTGCAGATTACACTATCATTATCCGTATATAAATAGCTAGTATCCTTTTTTTTAATAAATCAAGGTTTAAAGTCGCATAGGTAGCTAGTATCTTGTTTTACCGCAAAAATTCTACTTAAAAAAAAAAAATTTCAAATTAAGCTCCTGATTTTAAATTATTTTAATTTTAAAGCTTCCGTGCAACTTATCATGTTCTATTTATAATTTATCGGTTCTTCATTTTTAAACTGTAAAATATTAAATTAATAATTGTTGAATTTTTATTTATGCATCAAAATTCAACAATTTCAGCTACGAATTGAAAAAAAAATTTTTTAATTAAACCATTGAAATATAAAATTGAAAGTTTATATTTAGCACTTTAAAATTTTTACGATTTAAGGCTTTCTACTTGAAACAATTTATTTTCAAATTGTTTAATTTCATATATTTTATTTATAATTGGTTATTTCAAATAAAGAGTTGAATGCTGATAAATATTGAAACATGTTTTTTTAATTAACAGATTTAAAATTGAGCGAGGCATTAATAAATTATTTTAAAATTGAAAATATTTTATAAAGTTTCAATCGGATGATCAATTTTTAAAGTTGAAATCTGCACATTGTTTAATTTTGAACAGATTCATAATCGTCTTATAAAATGAATTTTTGTTTAATTTTTAACATACGAACTAGAGTTCAATTAAAAAATTTATTTATTAATTTATACTTACAGTTAAACAGCTTTAAAATTTTTTTATTAAACATTTTCAATTTCAAAGGCTACTAATTTTTGAATTCATTTCTTTTAAGTTTTCTCAATTTAACTTTAAAATAATTCAAATTTTTAATTGTCGAATTTGGATCATGTTTAATATTATGAAATGTAAAATTCAAAATATTAATGATTCAGAAAATTTATCTTGGATAATTGAATAGTTCGAAACTTAAAATTAAAAAAATAAAAGCGTTAAAAATTGAATATTATAATTATAATTTATATTGCACAAATCTGAATAAAGAATCTTAGAAATAAAACAATTCGAAATTGAAAAATTTAATAATAAAATATAAATTTGAAAACAATTTAAATAAACAATTTGAGCGTTCGAGACTTAAAAATAATTAGTGAAATCCTAAATATTGGAAAACTCTGAAATTTAAATCAATAATTAAAGTTAAACAATTTTAAATTAATTTTTGCAGTTTCTGTTCAGTAAAAATTATAAGACAAAAAATAAGATTATCAACACTTTAAAATATTTGCAAAATAGTTCCAATTTTGATTTCCATAATTTTTTTTCCAAACCACCTTAATGTTTAAATATATAATTTAAAAATTTCTTCTTTTTCAAGTGATTTTCCAGATTCTGTTGCAACCCTGAATGCGTCACAGCACGTGATAATAGGAGTAATTATCATTGATGTTATAAAATTAATTTTGTAATAACCAGTAAACAAGAGAGAAAAACAGACCAAATTAAAGAATCAAAAAATTACTTTCTTGCAAGAATATGATAATTATAATTAATGGGTCAATGTTCAATGCACTTGAAATAATCGAATAAATTCTCATATAATCAAAATCGAATAAAATAAAGAAAAAGTAACGAATGGCTCAATTTCGGTGTTTTTATCACGAGATTTTACGATTATCGTTATCAGTCTTGTTACTAGAGTTATATCACTTAAAAAAATATCGGTAAACTTAAAAGAACCCAACCCACTCAAGATAAAAAGTTTAAACTCTAAATTTGAAATCAATTGAAAGGAGCTTTTGAAATCAGTCAATTTGACTTACTGATAAAATCAGTTATTTTTAATGATCCAATCTGTAATTTTAACTGAAGAAATCAGTAATTTTTAATTAACTAAACTGTGAATTTCACTGATTAAATTATTAATTTTAACGGCCTTATCAGTAGCTTTCACTATTCACTTTTATTATAAATAAGGTTTTGTCAGTCTTTGTAAATATCAAGCTGTGTAAAAATAGTACTATTAATATGTAAAATTAAATAACATTTTTTTTATTTGAGAAAATAACAAAAAATTTTAATTTTGAAAGGTTTGAAAAAAATAATAATAAAAAAAAATTAATAATTTCTTGAATTTATCCCTAAAGTCCATACATTTGAATAATAATTCAAATTTTTATTTTCTCTTTCTATTTTTCAAATCCAGTACATGAAATCCTGAACCAAATAATTAAAATTCAACTGAAAAAGATAAATTTTCAACCATACAGTTAAATTTTTAACTAAAAAAGATTAATGAAATTTTTAGTTCAAAAAATTAATTTTTTGCCAAAAAGAAAACAAATTTTTAACCAAAGTGATGAATTTGCAACCAATAAGAAAAATAATTAAACAAAAAAATTTATTTTCTCCCAAAAAACACGATTTTTGAACAAAATACAACAAAAATGAATTTCTAAAAAAATAGTTAAATTTTCAACCAAGAACAAAAAGAATTTTTGACAAAAGGGTTAAATTTTTAACCAAAGTGATGAGATTTCAACTAGAATAATAAATCTTCAAATGCAATGGTTAAATTTCAAACAAAAGAAAATGAATTTTCATCTAAAGTAGTTGAATTTCCTACTAAAGAAAAAAACTTTTCAAAAAAATAGTTGATTTTTAAACTAGAAAAATCAATTTTCAAAATAAAATAGAATAGTTCAATTTTCGGTTTTAAAAAATTAATAAAAAAATTAATTTCCATCAGAACAGTTCAATTTTTAAATGAAAAGATGAATTCTTAACTAAAATTATAAATCTTGAACCAAAGAAATTATTTTTTAACAAAAATCGTGATAGTTGTTGATATTTCAAACAAAAAATAATTTGATTTTAAATGAAAAACGATTGAATAAAACCAAAAAGTTGAGTTTTAAAATTAAAGAAGATTAATTTGCAAACTAATGACAAATCTTTAACGAAAAAGTTTAATTTTCTACCAAGAACAATTTTTTTGTCATGAAAAAGAAAAAAAGTCGAGAAAATTGTTAAATTTTCAGCAAAAAAAAGGAATTTTTTAAACAAGAACTTAACATTCATCCAAATAGTTTATTTTCAACCAAAATCATAAATCTTCTTCTGGAATAGTTAAATTTTCAATTAAAAAGTTGAATATAAAAAAAAGATTGACTTTCTACTCAAAATACGATTTTTAAACAAATAACATGAATTTTCAACCAAACAGTCGAATTTTCAACTAGAAAACATAAATTTTCAAAAAATAGTTGAATTTTGATCTGAAAAAAAAATTATTTTTCAACAAAAGATTGAATGGTTAACTTTTCAGTCAAAAAAATCAGTTATCAACAAAGAAAAAAAGGATTTTCAACAAAATAGTTAGATTTTTAACCTGAGCGTTGAATTTTCAATCAATATGATGAATATTCAACAAAAATATTTAAATTTTAAACAAAATATATGAATTTTTAACGGAAAAAGATACATTTTCATCAAAAATGATGGAATATTCATCAGGAATAGTTGTATTTTCAGTTAAAAAAATTAATTTAAAAAAATTGATTTAAAAAAAGGAATTTTCAACAAAATAAATAACTTTTTAACAACAGAGATGAATTTTCAATAAAAATTATTAATCTTTGATAAAAAAAAAATAATTTTTAACAAAAGAGTGTAATTTTCAACCAAGTAGTTGAATTTTCATAAAAAAATGAACTTTCAACGAAAAAAATATAAGTTCATACTTCAATACAAAATAAATTTAAATTTTGAATAAAAAAACAGTTTAGTTTCGCCAAAAAATACAAATTTTCGACCAAGAAAACATTTCAGTCGATTTTCAAAAATATAGATGAATTTTCAACAAAAAATACGATTTTTAAAAGAAAAATGATAAATTTTCAACCAAATAGTTAAATTTTCAACTGAAAAAATTAATTTTCAACAAAAAAAAACGAATCTTGAACAAAACAGTTACATTTTCAACCAAAGTCATATATTTTCAACCAAAGATGTATTTTCACATAAAAAATGATGAATCTTTAAACAAAAAAAAAAAAGAAATTTTTTACAAAAAACATGATATTTGTTAAAATTTCAAACAAAAATAATTTATTTTTAAATTAAAAACAGTTAAATTAAACCAAGAAGTGAATTTTCAACTAGGTAGTTTAATTTTAAACGAAAAAAGACAAATTTTTTACAAAACAATTCAATTTTCGACCTAAAAATATCAATTTTGAACAATATAGATGATTTTTCAACAAAAAATACGAATTTTGAACGAAATAGTTGAATTTTCAACCAAAGTGATGTATTTTCAACTAAAATGATGAATCTTCCAACAAAAAAATAAATTTTTAACGAAAGACAATAGTTTTTGATGTTTCAAACAAAAAATAATTAAATTAATTTTCTAATAAGAAATATTTTTCAAGAACGAAAGAAAAAAAGTGAAAAAAAAGTTAAGAGTTAAATTTTTAACTCGAAAATATGAGTTTTTAACAAATACAGTTAATTTTCAACTAAAGAGTTGAATTTTGGACAAAAAAAGACAAATTTTTTACAAAAAAATTTAATTCTTAACCTGAAAATATCGATTTTCAATAATATAGATGAATTTTCAATAAAAAATACGATTTTTCAACTAAAAATTAGAATTTTTCAACCAAATAGTTGAGTTTTCAACTAAAAAAAAAAAATAATTTTCAACAAGAAAAAGAATTTTGAACAAGATAGATAAATTTTCAACCAAAGTGATATATTTTCGAACAGAGATAAATTTTCAACTAAAAAATGATGAATCTTCAAACAAAAAATAATTTAATTTTAAATCAAAAACAGTTTAATTAAACCATAAAAGGTGAGTTTTTAACAAAATAGTTTAATTTTCTACTAAGAAAGATTTTCCAAGCAAAAATGAGAAAAAATGTCATACAAATGGTTGAATTTTCAAGCTGAAAATACGGATTTTATACAAAAAGAGTCGAATATTCAACTCGAAAATATGAGTATGAGTATAGTTAAGTTTTCAGTCAAAAAATTAGTCATCAGCCAAGAAAAGAAGAACTTTCAACAAAATATTTAAATATTCAACCGAAGTGATGAATTTTCAATTAATATGATTAATATTTAACAGAAATGTTTAAATTTTAAACAAAATATATGAATTTTCAATAAAAATGATGGAATATTCAACATGAATAGTTAATCAAAAAAAGGAATTAAAAAAAATTAATATTTAACTTCTTAACCAGAGATGAATTTTCGATTAAAATGATGAATGCTAAAAAAAATTAACAAAAGAGTGGAACTTTGAACAAAGTAACTTTATTTTCATCGAAAAAAGATTAATTCTCAACGAAAAATGTACAAGTTGATATTTCAACCAAAAAAAACTTTAATTTGAAATATAAAAAACAGTTTAGTTCCATCAAAAAATATGAATTTTCGACCACGAAAACATTTTCAATCAAGAAAGAGAGAGAGAGAGAGAAAATTTCAAACAAACTGATGATTTTTTCGTTACAAAGATGAATTTTCAACCAAGAAGATTAATTTTCTACCAAAAAGGACAAAGTTTCAGTTAAAAAAATTATTTTCCATTAAAATACTTAAATTTTCAACCAAAGAGATTAATTTGCAACTGAAATGATTCATATTTAACTGGAATAGTTGAATTTTAAAACAGAAAAAAGAATTTTTTCAAAAAGCGTTTAACATTTAACCAAAATCATGAATTTTCAACTAAAATGATGAATCTTCAACTAGAATAGATAAATTTTTAAACAAAAAGGTGATTTTTCAAAAAAGATTAACTTTCTACAAAAATTTCGACAAATTACATGAATTCACAGCAAAACAATTGAATTCGCAACTAGAAAACATAAATTTTCAAAAAAAAGTAGTTGAGTTTTTAGTTAAAAAAAATTATTTAGCAACTAAGAAAAAAGTAATTTTTAGCAAAATATTTAAATTTTCAACCGAAGTGATAAATTTTCAATTAATATGATGAATATTTAACAAAAATATTTCAATTTTAAACAAAATATATGAATATCCCAATGGAAAAAGATGAATTTTCCAACGGAAAAAGATAAATTTTCAACAAAAATTATGGAATATTCAACAGGAATAGTTTCATTATCAGTTAAAAAAATTGATTTTCAAACAATAAATAATAATCTTCAACAAAATAATTAAATTTTCAACCTGATAGGTTATTTTCAATTGAAATGATAAAACTTTTTAAAAAATTTAACAAAAGAGTCTAACTTTCAACCAAGTAGTTGAATTTTCATCGAAAAAAAGATTAATTCTCAACGAAAAATGTATAAGTTGATATTTCAACCCAAAAAATTTTTATTTGAAATAAAAAACAAATTAGTTCCTTCAAAAATATAAATTTTCGATTATTTTTCAAACGAAAGAAGAATTTTTAACAAGAAAGTTCAATTTCCTATAAAGAACGATTTTCCAGACAAAAAACAAAAAAAAATGTCAAACAAATTGTTGCATTTACAAGCTGAAAATATAAATTTTCAACAAAAAGTTGAATTTTTAACTCTAAAATGTGAGTTTTTAACAAGCAAATACGATTTTTTAACTTAAATGATAAATTTTCAAAAAAAGTTTAACTTTTAACTGAAAAATTACTTTTCAACAAAAAAAGAAAAACAATGTTAAACAAAATAGTTAACATCTTCAAATGGAATAGTTAAATTTTCAAACAGAGATGACTTTTTAACTAAAATGATGAAACTTCAAACAAAAAAATTAATTTCTAACGAAAGACATGATAGTTGTTGATATTTCAAACAAAAAATAATTAAATTTTAAATAAAAAATGGTTAAATTAAACAAAAAAAGTGAGTTTTCAACACAACAGTTCAATTTTCTACTCAGAAAGATTTTCCAGGCAAGAAAAAAAAATGTCAAACAAATTGTTGAATTTTCAAGCTGAAAATATGAATTTTCTACAAAAAAGTTGAATTTTTACTCGAAAATATGAATTTTAACAAAAAAGTTTACTTTCAAATAAGTAGTTAAATTTTCATCCAAAAAAAGGAGAAATTTCTACAAAAACGATTCAATTTTAGACCGGAAAATATCAATTTTAAATACAAAAAAATACGATCTTTTATTTAAAAATAATAAATTTTCAACCATATAGTTCAACTTTTAACTGAAAAATTAATTTTCAACCAAAAAACAAACGAATTTTGAAAATAATAGTTCAATTTTCGACCAAAGTGATGTATTTTCAACTAAAATGATAAATTTTCGAATTCAATAGTTGAATTTTCAACCAGAGATGAATTTTCAACTAAAATTATGTATTTTCAAATAAAAAAAATGAATTTTTAACAAAATACATGATAGCTGTTGATATTTCAAACAAAAAATAATTTAATTTTTAATCAAAGACAGTGAAATCTAACAATTTTTAACAATATAGAGGAATTTTCAACAAAAAATAAGATTCTTTAAATAAAAATGATACATTTTTAACCGAACAGTTGAACTTTTAACTGGAAAAATTAATTTTTAACAGAAAAAAAACGTATTTCGAACAAAATAGTTGAATTTTCAACCAAAGATATATATTCAACCAAAGATGAATTTTCAACTAAAGAAATGATAAATCTTGAAACAAAAAAATTATTTTTTAACGAAAGACATGATAGTTGTTCATATTTCAAACAAAAAATAATTTAATTTTAAATCAAAAACGCTTAAATTAAACCAAAAAAGTGAGTTTTCAACAAAATAGTTTAATTTTCTACTTCGAAAGATTTTCCAGGCAAGAAATAAAAAAAATGTCAAACAAAATGTAAAATTTCCAAGCTGAAAATACGAATTTTCTACAAAATAGTTGAATTTTCAAGTTGAAAATATGAGTTTTTAACAAAAAAGTTAATTTTCAACTAAATAGTTGAACTTTCAACTATGAAAATTAATTTTCAACAAAAAAAAAAACTAATTTTAGACAGAATATTTAAATTTTCAACCAAAGTGATATATTTTTAACCAGAGATGAATTCTCAACTAAGAAATGATGAATCTTTAAAAGAAATGGAATTTTTAATGAAATACATGATATTTGTAGATATTTTAATCAAGAAATAATTTAATTTTAAATCAAAAACAGTTAAATTAATAAAAAAGTGAGTTTTTAGGAAAATAGTTCAATTTTCTACCAAGAAAGAGAAAAAATGTCAAACGAATTGTTGAATTTTCAAGCTAAAAATACGAATTTTCTACAAAACAGTTGAATTTTCAACTCTAAAATATGATTTTTTAACAAAAAAACAACTTATTTTCAACTAAGTACTTGAATTTTCAAATAAAAACGACTAATTTTGTACAAAACAGTTCAATTTTTACCTGAAAATGTCAATTTTCAACAAAAAATACGATTTTATAATAAAAAATGATAAATTTTCAACCAAACAATTAAATTTTCAACTAAAAACATAAATTTTCAAAAAATATTTGAATTTTTATCTACAAAAAAAAAGGTAATTTCTTAATAGAAAACGAAATAGTTAAGTTTTCAGTCAAAAAAATTAATTATCAACCATAAAAAAAGAATTTTCATCAAAATATTTAAATTTTCCACCGAAGTGATGAATTTTCAATTAATATGATGAATATTCATCAGATATATTTAAATTTTAAATAAAATATATGAATTTGTAACGAAAAAGGATTGGTTTTCAACAAAAATGATGGAATATACAACAGAAATAGTTTCATGTTTCATTAAAATAACTAGTTTTCAAACAAACAAAAAATTAATATTTAAAAAATAATTTAATTTTTAACCAGAGAGATCAATTTACAATTAAAATGATGAATCAACAAAAAAATAATAATTTGTAACAAAAGAGGCTAACTTTCAGCTCTACTTGAATTCAGATAAATGTTTGATTATTTCAAGTTTATCACTGTTTTTTTAAGTATTCTCTTTAACACCGAAATTCGTATCTCCAATCTGAGTTCTCCGATAAATAAATAAGTTAATTTTTCCACTTTCACAAAAGTTATCTCAAAACAAAACAAAACCGAAAAAACTTTTCCACAAGAGAAAATACCAATAATACAAGGAAAAGTGCCCGAATTTCTCTAAAATATAGTTTGTTATTTGTTATTAATTTTAAAAAGTTGCAAGACCTAAAAATGGTGTCACGAAAATTGACGCTTGTACCTTTAAAATCCCCCACTTTTGTAAACAAGTGCGACTAATTTTCAGGAAAACCCAAGTCTCGAGCAGTGAATCGCGACGGGAATTAACATGCGTAAATTCCCACTTTCGAAAATAGACGAATGGTACACAAAATGTCAGAATAAAATTACGGAGAAATTTTTTTAACGAACCTATATTGAGGTTACGAGGTTTTTTCGCTGCTCTTGGTTTGGCAGCATTCCTCACTTTTTCCAGAATCGTCGATTTAATGGATTTAATGAGAAGCGAGTTAAAAACACTGACGATTTGCGTTATCACTAAATTTCTCACTATCAGTCAACCACCATCTTGCCATACGTCAAACTTGGTCAAACTGCGTCAGAAAACTTTTTGACACTCCCGATTATCACTTTCTTTCTTAACAAATCATTTTTCCTTTTTGGAGGCACTCAGGACATCGATCACTCCGAGAAGACGCCTATTTTTCACGATTACAGAAAGAAAACTGCGCTTTTCATGAATTTTCCGGCTGTCACATGACTTAGGGAAAGAACCAATCACGTGCCTCTCTTTCGAACATGAGAAAAGCCGCGATATTTTTCATGGAAAGCCACCTGCTTGTTTTATGTTGATAACTTTTTATTTATAGAAAAAATGTGGGTTTTCGTTGTTAAAATATGAGTCAAAACCTCTGAATAAATCTTAAATTTACAGAATTTTATTTATTTTATCAATAATTTGCATTTAAAAACAATTTTTCTTTTATCCAAGTTCAATTTTCGCGGAAATTTGACTAGGGCAGCTAGCGCCACCTAGCGGCTTGTGAGCCTCTTACAACTGTCGACGTCACCTGGCAAGATGTCTACACGCTGAGGGTAAGACGATAATTTTTTAA
>JAUELO010000016.1:284926-295503 GCA_032357855.1 Amphibolips quercusostensackenii
AACAATTATTTCTTACCATAAGGGTACCTTTTTACCAGCCCCCTGAATTTCTGAGTTGAAAGTGTCTGTGTTGACCGTGGCGCTAATTGTTCACGAAGCCTAGATTCAATAAAATGTATGAGAGAAACGTAAAAACTCAATTTTTTAAGAATAAAAACCATTTCATTCAATTTTTTTAATGATCTAGAATATTTGTTATATTTTTTTAAAGCAATATTTATTGCCAAAAATAGTTTAATGCTCGAGTTATAGACGTAAAGTCCCAAATTTTTTTGGCGGGAAGTTCAAATGAAGATTCTGTTATTTCCATTTAAATAATGATAATAACATTTATTGTCTTTAATAAATTAGAATATTAGGTTATTATTGTCGTATAATTATTAGTTATTGATAATTAATCAAACATTTTTTTAAAAGTAATAAATATTCCTTTAAATTTTAAACCAAACACTTCGGCAATCAAGTAAAAAATTATATATCGACTAAAAGTGAACTACTATTAAAATTTCATAGTTCTATAGTTAATACATAATTTAATACTGAATTTTTATTTTTATTCATGATTTAAATCAATATTCGTAAAAAAAATTATTTTATTTGTTATTATAATTATTCATAATTTCAAAATAGTAATATAACAATTAATTTTAATAGTATCAACAAATATTAATATCATTACTTGATATTAAACTTCAATTTGCACTTCCCGCCATAAATTAAAGCGAATTTTCGTCCAAAACTCGAGCAATTTACCTTTTTTGGTGGTAAGTATTGCCTTGAAAAATATTTAAAAGTTTCTAGATTATAGTCTCGTGAAAGAAAATTTGATCAAATAGTTTTTATTAAAAGAAAGTTGCATTTTTACATTTTTCCCTATGCATTTCTTTGAATTAAGGACTCGTGAACAATCAGCGCTACCTGTCGGACCCAGTCAAATCTCACGACGCCTGTTTTCAGTGTATTCTGGGCAAAGAGACAGCGCGCTGCTTTTCACGGACCTTTCTTTAGAATTTTTCATCGAATTAATATTTTATGTAGGGTTCGCGTCTAGGTTCTCGACCAATCAGATTTTCCATAAAACAACTAGGAAACTAGAAATGAATCCTATGTAAAATATTAATTCCAGGATTAATTCAAAATACCTAGTCCTTGAAAAGAAACTCATTTGAATATTAATTTGGGACGACTGAAAAATCCCGAAAAATAAAATTCCCGGCACTGTAAACTTCCCGAAAGGAAAAGTTTTCGAATAAAATTCTCGAAAATTTATAATACCACCGACTTAAAAAATTCGCGAAGAATATAATTCCCGACAGAAAATTTGTCCTAATAAAATATCCGATCCAGGAAATTCCCGAATTTAATCAATTAACAGAATTGTTTTTTGTTAAATATTATTTTTTAATCAAAAGAAAGAAATCAAATATTTTTATCAAACCAATTTTTGTAATGTTTGAAAGTTTTTAAAATTATTGTTTGAATTTGAATAACAATAGTTGAAAAAAATATATTTCTGAACGAAAAATATTATGTCTATGAAAAAGCACCGTAAGTCTATTTAAATATTATTATTGGACGACTGGAAAATCGCGACAAATAAAATTCCCGACGCTGTAAAATTCATGAACAATGAAATTCTCGACAATTTATAATGTTACTGCATTTTAATATTTGCGAAGAATAAAATTCCCTACGGGAAATTCTCGAATTTAATTAATTTAAAGAATTGTTTTTTGTTAAATATTATTTTTTAAATAAAAATGAAAAATTCAAAAATGGTTATTAAAGAATATTTTTATGTTTCAAAGGTTTCTGAAATGATTATTTGAATGTAAAATAACAATAACTGATAATAATATATTTCTGAATTAAAATTTTTGTTTGAAAATATGCATAAAATTCAACAAAAAAAAAATCACAAGAAACGTTTTCAAAGATTAAATTCTTGATTTGAAAAAAAAATTGAATAGAATTAAGCTTTGAGATAAATCAGTGCTGAATTAAATCCTGCAAAATTTGTAAAAGAAATGTATACAATTTTTTTTATTTTTAATTCGAATAATAATTGTAAAAAACTTAAAAAACATTTCTTAAATGAAAATATTTGATTATTATATTTGTAATGAATAAATAACATTTATTGTAGAACAATTGTTTCAATTTGGAAATTTACTAGTTCGGATATTTTATAATTCGGCAAGTTTCTGCCGAGAATTTTATTATTTGGAAATGTTGCAAGTCGGTAAAATTACGATCTGTTCGGGAATTTCATTATTAGTAAATTTTCAAAATCGGGACTTTCCTTCTCTGCTTTTATGCTTTTGCAATCTTATCATTTTCGGGATATTATTTTTTGAGATTTTTCCAATTCGAGAATTTTACGCAGTACCAAAAATGTTACTTTTCGGGATTTTTCAGTGGTCCTATTATTTTTAATTTTTTTCAAGCTATTTAAATAAATAATAAAATCGTTACAAAATAAAAAATATTTTTTTGTAAAAAAACTCATATCCAAAACAAATTTATAGTCAAAAATCATTTTCGTTGAAAATTAAACAGTTCGACCCTCAAAGATATCATAAACCTAGATGCGGCACCTCACTAGCGAACCTACAATAAGATCCAGGAACTAAAAAATGCCATTAGTTAGAAAGAGATAGAGATATATCTGTCTCTTTCTAGCTACTAACATTTCTTAGTTCCTAGACCTTATTAAAGGTTCGCTAGTGAGGTGTCGCATTTAGGTTTTTAATATCTTTGGGTTTGTCTCTTACAAATAGCAGGGTACCTTTTTAATAAGCTTAAATTTAAAATTTATATTGGATTAATATTTCACATAGGGTTCGCTTTGGGGTTCTCGTCCAATCACATTTACCATAAGCCAACAAGGTAACTAGAAATGAATCCTATGTAAAATATTGATTCTCGATTAATTCAGAATCCACGGTCTCTTAAAAAGTACCCCAATATTATTGCTTGGAATTTTTCACTGAATTAGTATTTACATAGGGTACGCATCTAGGTTTTCGACCAGTGACATTTGCCATAAACCAACAAAGTAGCTAGAAATGAATCTTATGTAAAATATTTATGCCACAATTAATTCAAAATACATGGTCCGTGAAAAGGTAACCTTATTCATTAAAAAAAATAATAATATTTTGAACACTGGATAGTTTTTCTTTACAACAAAAACTAGATCTGTGTGCGTAAAAGAATTTCATTTTTTTTAATTAAATGAATTTTTAACAGAATAGTTACATTTTTAACAAAAAAAATAATCTTTCACAAAATGACGACTTTTCTATCAAGAAGAATATAAAATACACGAGTTTTTAACAAAAAATAAAATAGGCAGACAAATTTTCAGTTGAAAAATGAATTTTTAACAAGAAAATCGAACTTTTTATGAATTTTTAACCATAAAAATGAATTTTTATTTGAATTAAATAAGAATTCTTAACGAAGAAAATTGATTTACAATGAAAAAAAACATTTTTTAATAAATTACAAAAATTTTTGAAAACAAATAGTCTAACATTTAACTCAAAAAGATAAATTTGCAACCAAAAGTAAAGATTGTCAGTTTAAAATCAATTCTTAACACAAAAAAAAACGAATTTTCAACAATATAGTTAAACTTTCAACCAAGGAAATAAATTTTTTACAAAGAAGATTACTTTTTAACCAAAAGAAGGATGTCAAACAAAGTAATTTTTAACAAAAAATAAAATAGGCAGTTCAATTTTCTGTGCAAAGTTAATTTTTAACAAAAAAAAAAACGAATTTCTAACAAATTTTCAACAAAAGAAATGAATTTTCAATCGAATAAGAGAGGAATTTTTAAAAAAGAAAATTCAATTTTCTGCAAAAAAAAAAAAATTCCATAAAATACATGAATTTTGATACAAGCAGTCGAATTTTCAAAGATACAGTTAAATTTTCAACAATGAAATGAATTTTCAACTGAAAACATGCATTTTTTTAAACAAAAAGATTGCAATGTAAGTTAATTAATGTTTAGCAAAAAAAAGAATTTGCTACAAAATACAGTCAAACTTGAAAATTTGGCTAGTTTCAGGACAGACGGTGGACATCTAGAGAGGTCAACCGAACCTAAGCAGTTAGGGGCGTACGAACCACTTCCGGTGGAATTTTCTGCATAGTAAAAAATATTTTAAAAATCTTTTTTCTAATATGAAGACAAGAAAAACTTAATGCTTAACAGAAATGAGAAAGAAAGTTTACTGTTACACGTAAAATTAAATGTTTTCCCTGCTTAGGTACTTAAAACGTTTGCGGACCATTGAGCATCTCGTTTTAAATGAAAGCTTTCTCTTGAATAATCAGTCCGGATACTAATTTACCTCTGTCTTTCGCTTGCTAAAACTATTTGAAGACACCAGTATCCAAAAGCACATCATTATTTTGCAACAAAACACCTTGCAAGCACTAGACAGTTTGAAGTTACAAAATGCTGCAGTAGGCGCGGACCTCTCTTTCTACCATGCGTGATAGATAGTGTTCCAATGACAAGTCATACTTTTCATTTCGAAACGATTATACTTTTTCTGTGTATCCAATAAGATAGAAAAAAAGGAAAAAGAGGCAGCTACGACAGCGACACCAATTTTGAAGTACATATTGAAAAGAAATTTAAATTAAATGTTGACAAGAAATCTCATGGCAAATAATTAATTTCAAACCGTAGTATAACATTTTGAATTAAAATGAGTTGATATTTACTGCTCTTTTTTTAAATCAAAATTGCTTCAATAACTTCGATATACAAACACATTTGACCGCATCGGAGCCCCATTGCTGTCCGACACGATCTTGCTATCGTGCTTATTCGATCTGCAAACGTGTGTCCTTTCGTTTTCAGAGTGCCTGACGCAACGTCGTGACGCAGTTACCCAGATAGGCCGTTAAGGTACAGCGCTTTATTGGTACGCACCTGTTTTTTCACGTTTAACTGCTGACGGACAACCTTCCCTTTCGTCCCCGTGGTTCTTCTCACTCGAGACTGCGTCGCAGCGTTAATTCCCGGAAGGCTACTATCGAGGGGCAAACTATTCAGGTTCGACTGTAGTTCAGTTTTCACCCACAGAGATGAATATAAAAAATATATGTATATATATTGTCAACAAAAAATGTAATCGTTGATATTTTATCAAAAAAAGACAAACTTCTTACAAATTACTTGAATTTTTAAATAAAGAACATAAACATTTTTAACCGAAAATTGAATAGATAAATTGTCAGTTAAAAAAAATCTTTTAAATAAAAAAAAACTTTGATCAAAATATTTAAATTTTCAACCAAGGAGAACAATCATCAACCAATGAAATAATTTTTTAACAATATATTTCCACTTGAATCTTCAGCCAAAGAAAATTAATTCGCAATGTGTTGCATTCAGTTGCGTTTGATAGACGCATTATAAGAAACCAATGCTGAAAATATTAAATGTTTTCTTTCCAACTGAATTTATCACATTTTCAACTTGTTTCTTAAATAAACTATAATCTTTTATTATTAATTTGTATAAAAAAGATGTTTCGTTTATTGAATTTGAATTTTCGTGGAACTTTGTCCAAAGCAGCTTGCGCTACCTGGCGTATGAAAAGCTCCCTAATTTGGACAAATGACCAAGAGGAAAACTGTTTTCTGATTGGTGGACAACATTCCCTTCATTGTAAACAACACTTGTGTCTGTTTATTTTTTGTCCATTTATCATTTGTCACTTATGTCAACTTGAGTGTAATTTTGACCTTTTCGACACGTGTTTTTCTGGAAAAGTGTTTGAAAAAAGTTGTAAAATGGATTCGAAAAAGAAAGTGGCGTATTTAGTGACGGATACGAGTGCATTTATAAAAAATGCAGCCTTACAAGTGAGTTCAGCTATGAATTTCAGATTCATTAGAAAGAAATTTGTTTTATAGGTTATACTCGTAGATTTTGTTTTCGGGTTTTTGTATTTTTGTATACTTTTTTTATTTGAAATATTTTGTTATAAAATTGTTTTCAAATAGGAAATTGGTGAAAATATTATTACTGAGCCGTCTGTCATAAACGAAATTACGAGTAAAAGGCAATTACGAAGATTGGTTGTTCTGCCTTATGACCTGCACATTCAAGAAGTTTTTCCGGAAAATATCAAATTTGGTAAGCAAATTGAAAATTTTTATTAAATTTAACTTTTTTTAAATGATTAATTTTAGCTTGGATCGTCCCCAATATTAATAATGCTAAAACTTTAATATAATTTTACAAAATTTTATAAGTATAAGCTCTAAATATTTTACAGTGACTTTGCGAAAAAGACCACAAACTAATAAATATGCAAGTCTTAAGTTTTAAAATCAAAAATTCTGTAATTTGAATAATTCAAATTTAAAATTTCTCAAATTGAAAGATTTCGAATTGAAAACTGTTGACTTTTGATCTTGAAAATCATCCAGATTTGAGCATTTTTATTCGTACGTGTTCAAAATTAAAGATTTTTTAGTTGTAAATCTTCAAAAACAAAATATTGAAAAAAAACATTCAAAATTACGTATTTAAAAATATAAATTTAAATTCTATATTTTCAAAAATTTTCCATCTTTAATTAGTCTTCAAAATTAATGTTTTTAATGATGAAAATTTACATAAAATTTGAAATTATCCATGTTTTAATTGTTTAATTAAAAATTATGTAATTCTGATAATTTACATATGAAATTTCTTTAATTTGGAAGCTTTGGCATTGAAAACTCTTCTGTTTTGATCTTCAAAATCATTTAAATTCAAAAATTTTCATTTGTACATCTTCGATTGAAAATTTTAAATATCGAAGAATTTTCCATTGTAACTTTTCAAAATTGAACTATATATTAAAAAAAAAAAAAACGTTCAAAGTTACATTATTTTAAAATATAAACATCACAAATTAATGAATCTTTCATTGTAAATCTTCATAATAGGAGAATTGAAAAATTAAAATTGTTAAAATTGAATAAAGTCTGTGTATTAAATTATTAAGTAAAGTTATATTTATATAGAAAAAGAGATTTTTTACTTATTTATTTATTATATTTATTGTGTACTTATTATTTATTATATTCATTTAACAAAAATTTATATTTATATGAATAAAGTTAATATTAAACAGAATTGTGAATCTTTAAAATGGTACTATCAAAAATAAAAACATTCAAAATTACATACTTCTAAAATATAAATTGAAATTCTATATTTTCAAAAATTTTCAATATTCAATCAGTCTTTAAAATTGAAGAGTTTTTAATTTTGAAAATTTACATACAATTCAAAATTATGCAAGTTTTAATTTTTATAATTGAAAATTCTGTCCTTCTGATGATGTACATTTGAAATTTCATTAATTTTGAGGATTTTGAATTGAAAACTCTTTCTTTTGATTTTTAAAACCAACAAAATTTAAACATTTGTATTAATAAATGTTTAAGATTGAAGAGTTTTTAATTTTAAATCTTCAAAATTAAAATATTTGAAAAAAATCATTTTAAACTATAAACATCCCAAATTAATGACTATTCAATTGAAAATCTTGAAAATTGAAGAATTTCAAATCTTTAAAATCGAAGGATTTTTCATCGTGAATTTTAAAAATTGAAATATTTAAAAAAATTAATAAAACATTTTGACTATACAAATTGCAATTTGAATGATCTTCAATTGCAAATCTTGTAAATTGAAGAATTTTCATTGCAAGTCTTGAAAATCGAACTACATATTAAAAAGAAAGGTTTAAAATTACATAATTTTAAACTATAAACATTCAAAATTGATGAAATTCAATTATAAATCTTAAAAATTGAAGAATTTAAAATTGCAAATCGTCAAAATAAAGAAATTTCAATGGTAAATCTTGAAAATTGAACTACATAATCCCAAAAAAAAAGAAAATATATCGTTTTAAACCATAAACATTCCAAATTAATGAATCTTTAATTGTAGATCTTAGGAATTGAAGAATTAAAAATTCCAAATCGTTAAAATTAAAGAATTTTCAATTTTCTATTTCTTAAGTTCAACTATTCCAAGAAAAACTTTTTAAATTAAAACGTTTCTAATTTTGGAAATTTACAGTTCAAAATTATGCAAGTTTTAGAATTAAAAATTCTGTAATTTTAATAATATAAATTTGACATTTCAATTTGGAAGATGTGAAAATAAAAACTCTTGACTTTCAAAATTAAAATTAATGATTTTAAATTATACACATTAAAAATCAAAGGATCTTCCATTGAAAATCTTTTTAAATAAATTTTAGAAAAAGTTAAAAATTACATAATTAAAAAAATAAAACAGTTGAAATTACCCAAAAAGACGAATTTTCTACAAAATAAATAAATGCTAAATCAAAAAGACAAATTTTCCATAAAACCGTTGACTTTTCAACTAAAAATGATAATTTTTAACAAAATTGGTTAATGTCTAGCAAAGCAGATTGATTTCTTATCAAAAAGTTAAATTATCAATCAAAAATCATTATTTTTAACCAAGAAGAATAATTTTCTACCGAAAAAGACGAATTTTCAACAAAATACATGAATTTTCAAACCAAATAATTGAATTGTCTACCAAATTAATTGGATTTTTAACCCAAAAGGACTAATGCACAACAAAACATTTAAATTTTCTACAAATTAAATTAAATTTTTATCAAATTATTGAATTTGTAATCAAAAACATGAAATTTCAACCGAGAATATTACTTTTCTACCGAAATAGACGAATTTTGAACGAAGTAGTTCAATGTTTAAGTGAAAAAAATAAATTTTCAGTAAAATAGTTACATTTTTATTTAAAAAAATTAATTGTTTGCCAAAACAAAACGAATAGTTAACAAAATATTTGAATTTTAAACCTAATTATTTTAATCTTCCATCACAAAGAAGAATTTTCAATCAAAGACATGAATCTTTATCGAATTAGTTGAATTTTTGGCTAAAAGAAATACCTTTTGAATAAAATAGTTCCATTTTCAACTAAAAAAAAAAAAATTCACCAGAGATAGAGTATTTAAATTTTTAGGATAAAAATTAATTTTCAATAAGAAAAACAACGATTTTTAAACAAAAAAGTTAAATTTTTTCCCAAAGGGATGATTTTTTATTAAAATAAAAATCTTAAACAAAAAAATGTCTTTAAATTAATTGTAGAATTTTTTTTTTAAAGTAGAATAATTTTTAACCAAATGAGATAAATTCTCAACGAAAAATATAATAGTTGTTATTTCAACCAAAGCAGATTTTTTTTTAAATATAATTATTCCAAATTATTAACTTTCAATTATAAATTTTTTAGTTATCAGAATTTCCTATCGAAGCATTTACAAATGAAATGAAGATTTACAATTGAACTATTTAAAATAAAAAGATTAAAAAAATACATAAAATATAAAAAAATATATAAGTAAAATATAAATAATTTAAAATCGAAATAAAAATGAAAATATAAATTTTAAGTATAAATTATTGTAAATTAAATAATTTTCAATTCTATATTTCTTATTTTCAATTTATACCAATAATTTGGAAGATTTAGAATTGAAAACTGTTGACTTTTTATCTTTAAAATTATCAAATCTAAAAAATTTGTATTCATTCTTCTTTAAAATTTATATTAAAAAAAACATTTTAAAAAACATAATTTTAAATTACACATTTTAAAAATTGAAGGATATTCAATTGCAAATCTTTAAAATTGATGTATGTTCGTTTAAAATTATATAATTTAAAACTATAAATATTATAAATTAATGAGTCTTTAATTGTATATCTAAAGAATTTAATAATTTTTAGTCCTATATTTTCAAAAGTCAAGAATTTTTTATTGTAAATCTTCAAAGTTGAAATATTAAAAAAAAAACTTTAAAATAAAGCATTTTAAAATATTGACTCTAAAAAATGATGGAGCTTCAATTGCAAATCTTTACAGGTAAAGAATTGTAAATCTTTAAAATTGAACTAATTCGAAAAAGTGTTCAAAACTACATTATTTTAAACTATATAAGCATTCTAAATTATTGAACCTTTAATTTTAAATCTTGAGAATTAAAGTATTAAAAAAAAAAACATTTAAAATTACATATATACCTCTCAAATATAAATCTTGGAAATTGAATGATTTGCAATTCTATATTTTTAAAATTTCATTATTTTCCGTTGTAAATTTTTAAAATTGTACAACTTTGAATTCTAAATCATTAAAGATTTTTTTATTTAAAAAATTTGTAATTAAAAATTATGTAATTTTTAAGTTTTATTATCAAAAATTATGTAATTTTGATGATTTGCATTTGAAATTTCTTCAATTTGTAAAATTTTGGATTAAAAACTCTTGACTCTCAAGTAAGTATGCAAATTTAATGAGTTTGTTGGAAATTCGTATCAGGATAAGCATTTTGAAAGATTAAAAAATCCAGTTTTTAGAAAACGGCTCAACCGATTTTGACGGTTAAAATATATGTTATAGAGGGTACTAACGAGGTTCTGAAAAAAATTTAAGAACCAATTCTATTGATTATGAGGGTATTAAAAATGTA
>JAUELO010000016.1:308787-323225 GCA_032357855.1 Amphibolips quercusostensackenii
GGCGTATTGCAGAGCAGAAGATTCCAATATAATTTAATTTAATTGATTTTAAATCTTCAAAATTGTAAAATATTCTATTTTACACATTTAATTGAATTAAATTATAATAAATAATATATAAATAATTTTCAATATATATATATATATTATATCATATCAAAATTGAAGAGTTTTCAGTTGTAAATCTTCAAAATTTAACTATTCAAAAAAAACATTAAAAATTACATCATTTAAAATTATACACATTCAAAATTGAACTACTTGTTCCAAAAAACGTTAAAAATTGTATAATTTCAAACTATAAACGATCAAAACTAATTTAGTTTTAATTGTAACACTTGAAAATGATAGAACTTTGAATTGCAAATCTTGAATATCAAAAAGAATAATATTTTAAATTTTTAAAATAAAAAATTATACGAGTTTCCAATTTTACAGTTAAAAATTCTGTAATTTTGATGATTAACTTTTGAAATTTCATCTTCAAAATCATCAAACTTTAAGAATTTTTATTGATACATCTTTACAAATTGAAGAGTCTTAATCGTAAAATATTCCAAAAAAAGGTTCAAAATTTTATGATTTTCCAATTCTGAAAATTTACAGTTAAAAATTCTGTAATTTTAATGGTTTAAACTTGAAATTTTATTTTAAAAATCATGAAGATTTGAAAATTTTAATTTATACCTATTCAAAATTAAAGAGTTTTTAATTTAAATATTTAAAATTTAATATAAATAAATATATATGTATATATATATATATATATATTATATATAAAATTATATCAAAATGTTGAAAAATAATTTAAATTTAAACTATAAACATTCTAAATTATTTACATTTCAACCGTAAATCTTAAGAATGGTAGAACTTCAAATTGTAAATCTTTAAAATTAAAAAAATTGTAATTTTGAAAATTTTTAAGTAATTAAATTAAAAATTCTGTATTTTTTATGTTTCACATTTAAAATTTCATATTAAAATCATCGAAATTTTAGAATTTTTATTTATACATATTCCATTGCTAATCTTAAAACTTGAATTAATTTTCATTGTAAATCTTCAAAATTGAACTATCAAAAAAAAAAGAATTCAATGTTGCATAATTTTTTATTAACCAAAATAAATATTGAAGAATCTTTAACTGCAAATCTTAAAAATTGAAGAATGTTCTCTTGTAAATTTTGAAAATTAAACTACATATTCTAAAAAAACTCTCAAAATTACATCATTTTAAACTGTAGGGATTAAAAATGAATAAAGCTTCAATTGTAAAACTTCGAAATAGAAGAAAATTAAATTGCAAATCTTTAAAATGAAGAATTTTCAATTGTAAATCTTGAAAATTTAACTACATATTCAAAAAAAAACGTACATTAAAAATTGAACTACATATTCTAAGAAACGTTTAAAATTCCATAATTTTAAACTATAAACATTACAAATTAATTAAATTTTAATCGTAAATCTGAAAAATTGTAGAATTTTGCATTGTAAATCTTGAAAATAAAAAATTTAGAATTAAAGATTATACAAGTTTCAAGTTTTAAAATAACAAATTTTGTATTTTTGATTTATATTTTCAATTTGATCTTAAAATCATTGAAATTTTAGAATTTTTATTTAAACATCTTCAAAATTAAAGAGATTTTAATTGTAAATCAACGAAATTCAACTATTAAAAAAAATAATTTTAAATTATAGACATAAATGATTAAACAACATATTAAAAAAAATATTGAAAATTACTTCATTTTAAACGATCAACATTAAAAATCATTTAAATTTTAATCGTAAATCTTCGAAATAGTAGAATTTTAACTTGCAAATTTTTAGAATTATTAGAGTTTTTAATTTTGAAAGTTTTTAATTAAAAATTAAACAAGTTTTAAGTTTTACACTTTCAATTCTGTAATTTTAATGATTCACATTAGAAATTTGATCTTCAAAATCATCGAAATTTAATAATTTTTATTTATATATTTTCAAAGTTAAATAGTGTTCAATTTTAAATCTTAAAAATTTAACTATAAAAAAAATATTTAAAATTGAACTACATATGCCAAAAAACGTGCAAAACTGCATAATTTAAAATTATAAATATTCGAAATTAATCCAATTTCAATTGTAAAACTTGAAAATTATAGAAATTCGAATTGTTAGTCGTTAAAATCAAAAATAATATTTTTTCAATTTTCAATTTAAAATTATGCAAGTTTTCATTTTTATAATTTAAAATTCTGTAATTTAGACGATTCATATTTGAAATTTGACCTGTAGAATCATCAAAATTTGGGAATTTTTATTAATGCATTTTAAAAAATTGAAGAATTTTTAATTGTAAATATTCGTAATTCTACTAATATTTGTATTAGAACTAATATTCCAAAAAACGTTCAAAATTTCATAATTTTAAACTATAAACATTCCAAGTTATTTAAATTTCAATCGTAAATATTAAAAATTGTAGAAATTTAAATTGTACATCTTTAAAATTGAAGATTTTTTAATGTTAAAAATATACAGTTAAAAATTTTGTAATTTTAATGATTTACATTTGAAATTTTATCTTCAAAATCATCGAAATTTGAGAATCTTTATTTATACATCTTCAAAATTGAATTACATATTTCAAAAAACGTTCACAATAACATAATTTTAAACTATAACATTCTAAGTTAATTAAATTTTAATTTTAACTCTTGAAGATTATAGAAATTTCAATTGTAACTCTTGAAAATTAGAGAAACTTCAATTGTAAATCCTCAAATTATTATTATTAAATATTATTCTAATTTATTGGCCTTTTGGCTGTGGGCTAGGATTTCATCAAATAAAACAATTAATTAAATATTTTAAATAAAATTTTAATTAAATAAATTTTGAAAACTTACGATTAAAAATTATACAATTTTTAAGTTTTACAATTAAACAATTTATAATTTTGATGATTTACATTTAAAATTTGATCTTCAAAATCATCGAAATATTAGAATCTTTATTTATACGTCTTTATATAAATTAAAGAGTTTTTAATTGAAATATTCAAAATTAAACTATTTAAAAAAATAATTTTAAATTACATCCTTTAAATTATGCTTATTAAAAATTGAACTATATACCCCAAAAAATATTGAAAATTACTTAATTTTAAACTGTAAAAATTCAAAATTATTAAAATTTTAATCGTAAATCTTCAGAATTGTAGAATTAAAAATTGTAAATCTTCAGAATTGTAAAATTAAAAATTGTAAATCTTCAGAATTGAAGAGTTTTTAATTTTGAAAATTTACGATTAAAAATTAAACAAGTTTTACATTTTATAATTAAAAATTCTGTAATTTTGGCTATTTATTTTTGAAATTTGATCAGCAAAATCATCAAAATTTGAGAATTTTATTAATAAATTTTCAAAAATTAAAGAGTTTATAATCGCTAATCTTCGTAATTCAACTAATACTTATAATATAATTAATATTCCAAAAAACATTCAAAATTTTATAATTTTTCAATTTATAAAATTTACAATTAAAAATTATACAAGTTTTCAATTTTACAATTAAAAATTCTTTAATTTTGATGTTTTTTATTTGAAATTTGATCTTTAAAATTATCAAAATTTCAGCATTTTTATTTTTACATGTTCAAAATTAGAGAAATTTTAATTAAAATATTCAAAATTTGACTAAGAATATATATGTATATATAAAATCATATAATTTTAAATTATGCCCATTAAAAATATATTACATATTCCAAAAAATGTTAAAAATTACTTAATTTTAATTTATAAACATTCAAAATTATTTAAATTTCAATTGCAAGTCTTCGAAATTGTAGAACTTTAAATTTGGTATCTTTAAAATTAAAGATTTTCAATTTAAAAAATTTTTAATTAAAAATGATACAAGTTTTAAGTTTTACAATTAAAAATTCTGTAATTTTTGATGATTTTCGTTTGAAATTTAATCTTAAAATCATTGAAATTTTCGAATTCTCCTTCATAAATCTTCAAAATTAAAGAGTTTTTAATCAAAATATTCATAAGTAAACTATTTAAAAATATAATGTTAAATTACATCACTTAAATTATGCTCATTAAAAATTGGACTATATACTAAAAAAATATTGAAAATTACTTAATTTTAAACTGTAAACATTCAAATTATTTAAATATCAATCGTAAATATTTAAAATTGTAGAATTTCAAGTTACAAGTCTGTAGAATTGAAGAGTTTTTAATTTTTAAAATTTGTAATTGAAAATTGACCGAGTTTTAAGTTTTATAATTTTAAGTTCTATAATTTTGATGATTAACTTGGAAATTTGATCTGCAAAATAATCAAAATTTGTAAATTTTTATGTATACATCTTCAAAATTGAACTAACCTTTAGATTAGTATTATTAAATATTATTTTAATTTATTTTTCTTTGGCTGTGGGCTAGGATTTCATCAAATAAAAAAATTTCATTAAAGAGTTTTAAATTTTGAAAATTTACAATTAAAAATTATACAAGTTTTAAGATTCACGAATAAACATTTTGTAATTTTAATGATTTAAATTTGGAATTTGACCTTCAAAATCATCTAAATTTGACAATTTGTGCTTAAAAATCTTTGAAATTAAAGAGTTCTTTATTTTCAAAATGTACAATTCAAAATTATACAGGCTGTGAGTTTTACAATTAAAAATTCTGTAATTTTGATGATTTACATTTGAAATTTGATCTTTAAAATTATTAAAATTTCAGCACTTTTATTTATACACATTCAAAATTGAAGAGTTTTTAATTATATAATTATAATATAATATAGTTATATATAATAAATATAATATAATTATATTTTTAACTATATACTCTAAAAAAATTTTTAAATTACTTAATTTTAATCTCTAAACATTCAAAATTATTTAAATTTCAATCGTAAATCTTCAAAATTGTAGAATTTTGAATTGCGAATCTCTAGAATTGAAGAGTTTTTAATTTTTAAAATTCACGATTAAGAATTAAACAAGTTTTACATTTTATAATTAAAAATTCTGTAATTTTGATGATTTATTTTTAAAATTTGATGATCAAAATCATCAAAATTTTAAAATTTTTATAAATAAATCTTCAAAAATTGAGGAATTTTAAATCGTGACTCTTCGTAATTCAACCAATATTTATAGTATAACTAATATTCCAAAAAACGTTCAAAATTTCATAATTTTTTAATTAAAAAATTTGTAATAAAAATTTATAAGTTTTAAATTTTACAATTAAAAATTCTGTAATTTTGATTATTTACATTTGAAATTTTATTTTCAAATTCATCAAAATTTGAGAATTTTTATTTATACATTTTCAAAATTGAATAGTTTTTAATTGTAAATCATAAAAATTTAACTTTTAAACAAAATCATTTCAAATTGAACTACATATTCCAAAAAAAAAACGTTTAAAATGACATCATTTTAAACTACAAACATTCAAAATTGATATAATTTTAATTGTAACACTTTAAAATTACAGAATTTTGAATGGTAAATCTTCAAAATTAAAAAGAATAATATTTTGAAAATTTGCAATAAAAAATTAAAACAGTTTTAAGTTGTACAATTAAAAATTCTGTAATTTTGATGATTTACTTTAGAAACTTGATCTGCAAAATCTTCAAAATTTGAGAATTTTTATCAATAAATCTTCAAAAATTAAAGATTTTTTAATCATAAATCTTTGTAATTCAACTAATATTTATTATATAACTAATATTTCAAAAAACATCCGAAATTTCATAATTTTTAAACTTTGAATATTTACAATAAAAAATTGTACTAGTTTTAAGTCTTACAATAAAAAATTCTGTAATTTTAATGATTTACATTTAAAATTTTATTTTTAAAATCATCGAAATTTTGGCATTTTTATTTGTACATCATCAAAATTGAAGAGTTATCAATTATAAATCTTCAAAATTGAAAAGTTTTTAATGTTGAAAATTCACAATCCAAAATTATACAAGTTTTAGGTTTTACACTTAAAATTTTTGTAATTTGTATGATTTACATTTGAAATTTGATCTTTAAAATCATCAAATTTTGACAAATTTATTAATACACATTTAACATTTTCAAAATTTAACTGTTGAAAAAAAATTTTTTATTTAAACTGCATATTCCAAAAACCGTCAAAAATTACATAATTTCAAACTATAAATATTCAAAATTAAATTTTATTTTAATTAAAAATAGTAGAAAATTATAGAACTTTGGATTGTAAATTTTTAAAATTAAAAAGCATAATATCTTTAAAATTTACAGTTCAAAAGTATACAAGTTTTTAGGTTTTCAATTCCAAATTCTGTAATTTTGATGATTTATATTTTAAATTTTATCTGCAAAATCATCAAATTTGAGAATTTTTATTATTACGTCTCCAAAAATTGAAGAGTTTTTAATTGTAAATCTTCGTAACTTTACTAATATTTATGATATAAATAATATTCCAAAAAACTTTTTAAACATTTTATAATTTTTTCATTTTGAAAATTTTCAATGAAAAATTATACAAGTTTTAAGTTAAGAGCATTTTTATTTTACATATTCAAAATTAAAGAGTTTTTGATCAAAATATTTCAAATTAAACTATTAAATAAAAATAATTTTAAATTACTTTATACATCTTCAAAATTAAAAAAGTTTTAATTAAAATTTCAAAATTAAACTATTAAAAAAAGTAATTTTAAATTACATCATTTTCAATTATGCTAATGAAAAATTGAACTATATATGCCAAGAAAGTTGAAAATTAAATAATTTAAAAATATAAACATTGAGAATTATTTAAATTTCAATCGTAAATCTTTAAAATTGTGGAATTTTCAATTGCAAATTATTAGAAATTTAGAGTTTTCAATTTTGAAAATTTACGATTAAAAATTTAACGAATTTTAAGTTTTATAATTAAAAATTTTGTAATTTTAATGATCCACATTTAAAATTTGTTCTTCAAAATTATCGAAATTTGAGAATTTTTAATAATACATCTTTAAAAATTACAGAGTCTTAAATGAAAATATTTAAAATTTAAATACAAAAAAAAATATATTTAAAAATAAATCATTTCGAATTATACACATCAAAAATTGAACTTTGTACTCAAAAAAATGTTGAAAATAATTTAATTTTAAACTGTTAACGTTTAAATTTATTCAAATTTCAATTGTAAACTTTTAAAATTGTAGAATTTTAAATTGTCAATCTTTAGAATTGAAGAGTTTTTAATTTTGAAAATTTACCATTAAAAATTAAACAAGTTTTCAGTTTCACAATGAAAAATGCTGTGATTTTGATGATTTACATTTGAAATGTAATCTAAAAAATTATCAAAATTTGAGGATTTTTTTATACATCTTCGACATTTAACTATTCAAAAAAATACATTTAAGAATGCATACTTTTGAATTATAGACATTAAAAATTGAACTTAATATTTCAAAAAACGTTCAAAATATTATGATTTCGAACTAAAAACAAATTAATTAAATTTCAATCTTAAATCTTGAAATTATAAAAATATAAATTGTACATCTTTAAAATTAAAGATTTTTTAATTTTGAAAATTTTTAATTAAAAATTATACAGGTTTTAAGTTTAACAATTAAAAATTCTGGAATTGATGATATCCATTCGAAAATTTAATCTTTACATTCATCAAAATTTGAGAACTTTTATTGAGACATCTTTAAAATTATAGAATTTTCAAAATTGTAGACTTTTTAATTGTAAATTATTATACAACATTTTAAACTATGAAAATTTCAAATTAATGAAACCTAAACTGCAAACCTTAAAAAATGAAAATTTTTTTATTGTAAATCTTGAAAATAGAACTATTTAAAAAATAACGTTCATAACTATATACCTTTAGAATATAAATTTTTTAAGATTAATAATTCGCAATTCTATATTTTCAAAATTTAAGAATTAAAAGTTATGCAAGTTTTAAGTTTTACAATTAAAAATGTTGTATTTTTGATTATTTTCATGTCAGATTTCTTCAATTTTAAAATCTTTAAAATTGTAGAATTTTCCATTCATAAATTTTCAAATTTTGAGTACATAGTTTGAAAAAACGTTCAAAATGAAATTATTTTAAACTCTGATCATTCCAAATAAATAAATTTAATGTTCTGTTGTGATTCTTGAAAATTGAAGAATTTAAAATTGCAAAAACTTAAAAATTGAACAGTTTTTAATTAATGAAAATTCACAATTAAAAATTCTGTAATTTTTATGATTCACATTTAAAATTTGATTTTCAAAATCACAAAAATTTGATAATTTTTAATAATACATCTTCAAAAATTGAAGAGTTTTTAATTGTAAATCTTGGAAATTTAACTTTTCAAAAAATACTTTTAAAATTATATAATTTTAAATTATATACATTGAAAATTTAACTATATATTTCAAAACAAGTTCAAAATTCCATAATTTTGGACTATAAACATTCTAAATTAATTAAATTTTAACCATAAATCTTAAAAACGGTAGAAATTTAAATTGTGCATCTTTAAAATTAAAGATTTTTTTAATTTTGAAAATTTACAATAAAAAATTCTGTAATTTTAAGATTCACATTATTTTGAACTTTGATCTTCAAAATGATAAAAATTTTAAGAATTTTTATTTATGCATCTTCAAAATTAAAGTTTTCAATTGTAAATCTTCAAAATTTAATTATTTTAAAAAAATAAGACATTCAAAATTACATCATTTTAAATTCTGCATATTCAAAATTGAACTTTGTTGAAAAAAAAACTTCAAAATTACATAATTTTAAAGTATAAACATTCAAAATTAAAGAGTTTTTAATTTAAAACATTTTCAATTCAAAATAATACAAGTTTTTAGTTTAAAATAAAAAATTCTGTAATTTTGATCATTTACTTCTTAAGATCTTTAAAATCATAAAAATTTCAGAACTTTGATCGATACATTTTCAAAATTTAATAGCTTTCAATTGTAAATCATTAAAATTTAACTTAAAAAAAAAGAAATTTAAAATTACATTATTTTAAATTATACACTTTTAAAATTGAACTTCATATTCCAACAAACATTTAAAATTGCATAATTTTAAACTATAAACATGCAGAATCTAATATATTTAAATTGTAACTCTTGTAAATTAAAAAGAAAATTCAAGTATTAATTGAATTAATTAATTACATTATGTGGTAAATTATAAGCATAATAATATAATAATATATAACAAATTATTTAGTAAATAAATTAATTCATTAAAAATTGAAAATTTACCATTTAAAATTATCGAAGTTTTAAGTTTTACAATTAAAAATTCTGTAATTTTGATTTGAAATTAATCTGCAAAATCTTCCAAATTTAACTATTAAAAAAATATAAAGCACATCATTTTGAATTATACGTATTAAAAATTAAAATATATATTCTAAAAAGTGTTAAAAATGGCATAATTTTAATCTATAAACATTCAAAATTAATTCAATTTCAATTGTAACTCTTCAAAATTGTAAAACTTTGAAGTTTAAATCTTTAAAATTAAATAATTTGATTTTGAAAATTTACAATTAAAAAAAATTAAACAAGTTTTAAGTTTTACAATCTTAAATTTTGTAATTTTTATGCTTCACATTTGTAATTTTATCTTTAAAATCATCTATAAATATTCCAAATTAATTAACCTTTAATTGTTAATCTTAGAATTTGAAGAATTGAAAATTGCAAATCGTTAAAATTGAAAAAGTTTGAATTCTTAATCTTAAAAATAGAACTATTAAAAAAATATTAAAAACTACATACTTTTAAAATATAAATCTTTAAATATTAACAATTTACAATTCTATATTTCCAAAATTCAAGAATTTTCAATTGTAACTCTTCAAGATGGTAGAACTTTGAATTGTAAATATTTAAAATTAAAGAGTTTTCGATAATAAAAATTTGCAATAAAAAATTATACAAGTTTTAAGTTTTAAAATTAGAAATTAATCAATTCTTAAAATAAATAATTTTTTTTTCAAATGCCTGCTGGTATAAAATCTAATATTTAAATAAAAGTTACATTATCGAAAGCCGATTTGAATTTAAATTAAATTAAAATTATGTGAAAGTGGATGTTATTTTATTATTATAATTTATTATTAATTGTATGTTATATTATTTTCAATTGAAGCATATCTCGTAATTTAACAATCAGGCAATCAAAATAAAAAAAAATTTACAAGCGCACATAGCGCTCTATTTTTGCTATTTTAATTATAAAATATCTACCTTTTTTAATGAAAATTGACAATTTTTCTTTTCAGGAAATATTACAGCGATTAAAAAACAAATGGATTCCGAAATAATAGACGAAAAACCAGCGACTGTTGCTTGTCTGACTATGGATTTTGCGATGCAAAATGTACTCATGCAAATTGGATTAAATATCTCTTCTCTGGATGGAAAAGTAATCAAACAGATGCGAACTTTTATTTTGAGATGTTACGCTTGTTTCAAAACGACTGGAATAATGACAAAAGTTTTCTGTCCTCACTGCGGAAACAAAACATTGAAGAAAGTCTCGATATCTATCGACGAAAATGGAAAACAACATATGCATATTAATTTTAGAAAGCCACTTTCAGCAAAAGGAAAAAAGGTTATTAAAAAATTATATTTTACATATAATTCTTTGTCAAATTATTGCGTTTTTAATTTTTTTATTTCAAAACTTTTCAGTTTTCAAACTATTCAAATTTAATAATTTAACTTTTGAATCCTTCAACATTGTTCTATTTGAAAGAATCATTTTCAGATTTTAATATTTTTTAATTTAAATTACCAAAATAATTAAGAGAACCTCAATTTCAAAACTAAAATATTTTTAATCGATCGCTTCAAATTTTACTAAATTCAATTTGAGTATACACAGAATTGAAAAATATTTTATTGAAGCCTTGAAAATTGAACTATATCAAAATTGAGGGCTTGAAAAATAAACAATTTATAATTAAAAAGTTTAAAAAATTGAACTTTTTTTAACTCTAATCGTGATAATAGTGTTAGATTGTACTAATTTGAAAATGTTCAGCTTTAATCATTGATTTAAATTTGAGAATGTTCAAATATTCAGAATTTGACAAATTATCTTCATCACTAAACCATTTGAATTTTTAATTTCTATGGTTTTTAAATTTATATTTAAATATTATATTTTTTAATTCACAATTTTTTCGTTTCTAATATTTTTAATTCAGATTTGTTTAATGTAAATGTTTGTGTTTAAACTTTTTCGGTTTGGAACATAATTCTTTCAGAATTTTTTAACTTTGCCAATTTTGACGGTTTTAATATCAAATTATTCATTCCAAGCTAAATTTGCTGAATTGTTAATGTTTTGAATTTTAAATTGTCTACTTTTGAACGCGAACAAAATTCAAATTCAAATTTTTAACCCTTTTATATTTTACTATTTGGTATTGTCACTTTTAAATTTGAGTTGCTTAAAAGTTAAATTGCTAAAAAATGAAAATTGCCAATTCCAGCCATTTACAATTTTTTAAAACTTAAATATTTTAAATTGATCGCGTTAAATTTGACTAAATTCAATTTAAGAATACGCTAAATAGAAAAAAATTTCATCAAGACCTTAAAAATTGAACAATATCCAAACTGAGGACTTCAAAAATAAACAATTTATAATAAAAGACTAAAAATTGCAGTTTTTAAAACTAAAATCGCGAGAAAATTGTCAGATTGAACAAATTTAATACTGTTTAATTTAAATCCATAATTTGAATTTGAGAAATTTTGAAATTTTAAAAATACCACTGTTTAACTAAAAGTGGAGTAGTTAAATTATCTTTTAGGAGAATTAAATTTCAGCAAAAAAAAATTATTTCAGAATAGTTTAATTCTGTACCAGATAGTTCAATTTTTTACGAATGTGGTTAATTTTCAAACCAAAAAGATCTAATTTTCTTTAAAAGAGTTGAATTTTCAACCTGAAAATAAGCATTTTTAACAAGAAAGTTATTTTCTACGAACCAGTTGAATTTTCAACAAAATAGTTAAATTTTCAGTAAAATAATTAATTTTTAACAAAAAAAGCGATTTTTCAACGAAAATGATGAATATCTAACAAAAATATTAATTTTTAAGAAAGTATTTCAATTTTGACAAAAAAAATAAATTTTTGTTAAAAAAGATGAATTTTTAACAAAAAAACGTTAATTGTCAACCAAATAGTTAATTTTTTACCAATTTATTTAATTTTCAAGATAAAAATTCGAATTTCCAACTGCTGCATTTTTAACAAAAAAAAGGGTAAAATTTCTACAGAAAGAGATAAATTTTCAAACCAAAAAGATGAATTTCAACAAAATTTTTAAATTTCGAACCAATAAAAATTTATTATTCAAGAAAGAATAAGAATTTCAAGCAAATTATGGAATTTTCAACCAAGAAGTATGACTTTTTAACGAAATGGTTGAATTATTAACAAATTAATTTAGTTTCGAACCAAATAATCTTTTTCGGTGAAAATTGATCTCTGGTTCAAAATTAAACTATTGTGGTGAAAATTCATATTTTTTGGATTGCATTTAACTGCTTTCGATTTAAATTTTAATCTTTTTAGTGTTGAAAATTCAACTACCTGGATGAAAGTTGAAATACTTTGTTAAAAATATTTTTTTTGTGAAGATTCATAATTTTATTTGAAAATTTACCTTCAGAATGGAAAATTTAACCATTTTTTTTAAACCGAAAATATAGCTATTTCATTTTTGGTAAAAATTTTATATTGTTTATTGAAAATTAACATTTTCTATTTGAAAATGTCGAGGATCCAACTATTTTGCTAAAAATTCATCTTCTTTTGTTAAATTAAAGTGCTTTTTGTTAAAAATTAAAATAGTTTTTGGTTAAGCCATTACAAATGTTGTCAGGAATTTATCTTATCAGGCTGAAAATTCAACTGCATTGTAGAAAATTCGTCTTTTTCACTCAAAAATGGAACATTTTTGTAGTAAATTAAACTATATAATTGAAAACTAACTTTTCTCTTGAAATTTTTTATTTTCGGGTTGAAAATTTATCTTTCTGATTAAAAATTCAAATTTTTTGAAGAAAATTTCAGTATTTGGTTAAAAATAATACTATTTATTTGAAAAATCAACAACTTGGTAGAAAACAAACTTTTTTATTGAAAATTCATAGTTTCAAGTGAAAAATTTAACTGTTTTGTAGAAAATTCAACTATTTTGTTGAAAATTCGTCTTTTTTGGTACAAAATTATTCTTCTTTTTGAAATTTCTTTTTTTTTACTGTAGATTTAACTATTGTGTTAAAAATACATTTTTTAGTTAATTTTAATTGGTAGAAAATTAGTTTTTTTTGTTAAAAATGATTTTTTCAGGCTAAAAATGTAACTATTCCATTTTTGGATGAAAACTTATATTTTTTAGTTGGAAATTGAATTATTTGGTTGGAAATTTCAATTATTTTGGTAGAAAATTAAAGTATTTGGTATCGGATAGAAAATTTAACTGTTTTGTGGAAAATTCATCTATTTTGTTGAAAATTCGTCCTTTTTTTGTAAAAAATTAATATTTTTTGTTAAGCTCATCTCTTTGATTGTACATTCAACTATTTTGTGAAAAAATTTGTCGTTTTTGGTAAAAAATTTAACTATTTAGTTCAAAATTAAACTACTTATTTGAAAAATTAACTACTTGATAAAAAATTAATCTTCTTTTTTGAAAATTAATCTTTTTGGTTTTCGATTCGTTTATTTTGTTGAAAATTCTTCTTTTTTTAGTAGAAAATTCAACTATTTGATTAATGATTAAACTATTTATTTGAAAATTTACCTGCTTGGTAGAAAATTAACTTTTTGGTTGAAAATTCATTGTGTCGGGTGGAAAATTCAACTGTTTTGTGAAAAATTCATGTACTTTGTTGAAAAATTGTCTTTTTGGGTAAAGAATTAATCATCTGAATGTGAATTCAACTATTTTGTTCAAATTCGTACTTTTTTCTATTCAACTGGTAGGAAATTCCTTTTTTTTGTTGTTGTTATAATTGATTTTTGAAACTGCAAATATAAGTATTGCATTTTTGGTTGAAAATTCATATTTTTTAGTTGAAAATTCAACTATTTGGTTGAAAATTCGTTTTCTTTTGGTTCATTTTAACTTGTAGATATTCCTTTTATTTTGTTAAAAATTAGTTTTTCAGACCAAAAATGTAACTATTCCATTTTTGGTTGGAAACTTGTCTTTTTTAGTTGAAAATTCAACTATTTGGTTGCAAATTGAACTATTTTGGTAGAAAATTCAATTATTTGGTGTCGGGTGGAAAATTTAACTGTTTTGTGAAATATTCAACTATTTTGTCAAAAATTTTTTTTTAATATAAAA
>JAUELO010000016.1:379298-392814 GCA_032357855.1 Amphibolips quercusostensackenii
GGTATTAAACAGTATTAAGTTGACTTTAATTTCAATCGTCCAAATCATAATTAAAATGTGTACACTTTTTCGCTGAAATTTTGATCACACTAAATACAATTGAAATGATACACAATGCTTTCGCGATAAATGATATTAAAACGCATATTTCAGAAATTCGATTAATTACGCATTAAAAAGTGTTGAAATTCTACGACATTTGTAAACATATTCATTGAATTCGATTCGAACCTTCTTACCGGGAAGCGTTGGAGAAATGTAAGACTCATAACCTCAAAATACACATACTTTCACCAAATTTAGCAAAATTAAAATTTTTTCAATGATCCCACAAAAAAGGAGTCAAGGGACGTCCGTTAGCATGTTCTCTATCATTCCCAAAATTTTTAAGACGAAATGTTTATTATTGTGGGAGAAAAGCCAGGGGAACATAACACTGCTAAAATCGAGAATTTTCTAAGTATCACATTATTTATGAAATAAACTTTTTTAATTTCCTAAGAATAAGATTAGTTCCGGGACATTAGTTTCTATGTTTGCTTCCTTGTCCTAAGTTTTCGGCGAAAAATACTTTGTACTTTGTAAGTAAAACGTGAAAGAAATCGAAGAAATGTAAGACACATAACCTCAAAATACACATACTTTCGCCAATTTTAGCAAAACTAAATTTTTTTTAATGATCCCACAAAAAAAGATTACAGGGACGTTCGTTATCATTTTCTCTATCATTCCAAAATTTTTAGGCCGTAAGGTTTATTATTGTGGGAGAAAAGCCCGGGGAACCTAACACTACTAAAATCTAGAATTTTCTACGTTCTTAAAGATAATCCTTCTCGAGTGCCCATGCCACCTTGAGTTCAAGAAGGTTTCTTTTTTTTATCTGAGTAAAGTTAATTTAGGTTTCCACCGCGCGTTCCTAGCTGCTATGCTATCTAAAATCCTCGAGGAGAGTTTGCGAACGCCGGTTCTAAGAAGAGAGCGTGTTTCCTCGAATCCCGAGAGCCTCACGTCAAACACGACGATTCTTCTGCGTAGACTGTTTCTCTCGTCGTTCTCCGGTAACGATAGCGATCCCATTCCCGCGCACTCTTACCTCCCCACTTTTCAAGTGGTTGCGCACGCAACCGCGCCTGTTTCGCACAGCCATACCAGTGACCTATATGACTCTTTCGCCCAGAAATTGGCAAGAGTTGCTCATTGGCGTAATTATTTTCTTTATCCCCCGCTCTTGAGTGAATTTCATAAATGATAAATTATTTTTTTTATACTGAACCGTTTCAAGTTGATGTTTAAATCAAAAAATATTTTTATTTTCAATCAAAAACAGTTTAAATCATCCCAAAAAGACCAATTCTCAAGAAAATTGTTGTATCCTCTACCAAAAAAGAATTATTTTCAATCATTTGTATTTTTAACGAAAAAAGATTAAATTTTTTCTAAAATAAATCAATTTGATACAAAACAGTTTAATTTCTAACCCGAAATTATGAATGTTGAGCAAAAAGTTATTTTTTGACCAGGAACATGGATTTTCCATCAAAAGGGTTAATTCTCTGCCAAAAAGGCAAATTTTGAAAAAAATATGGATTTTCTTCAAAAAATACAACTTTTTAACGAAGTAGTACAACTTTTAACCAAGGAGTTGATTTCGACCAAAAAAGATTTACCCAAAAAGATTTGAATTTTAAATAAAAAACAGTTGATTTCATACAAAAAAAAAAAGACGAATTTTCAACAAGATAATTGAATTCTCAACTAAAAAGATGAATTTTCACGCAGGAATATTAATTTTCTGCAAAAAAGACAAATTAAAAAAAAATAGTTACATTTTTAACTAAAGAGATGAATTTTGAACTAAATTGATGGATTTTTGACTAAAAAAGTGAATTTTTAACAAAGTAGTTTAAATTTTAACCAAGTAGTTGAATTTTCACCAAAAAATGTGTATTCTAAACGAAAAAATCAAAAAGAGTTGATTTCATCCAAAAAGACGAATTTAAACAAAAAAGTTGAATCCTCTACCAAAAAAAATTTTAATTTTAGACCAAAAGTTGCAGTTTCAATAAAAAAGATTAAATGTATGTTAAAAAAGATGAATTTTCAAACTAAAAAGACACATTTAAAAAAAAATTGTTATATTTTCAACTAAAAAGGATGTTGCAGTCAAGAAAGAAAAAGAATTTCAAATTATATTTTGAGGTAGAAAATAATTTTTGATACAGAATACAACTTTCTTATCACTATTTATTTTTTAGGTTTATTTGTTTCAAAGATTATATAAATATAATTTTCCTAATATTCTTAAGAAAATTTTTTAAAAAATTAAAGTTTTAGATCTGTCAAATCAAAATTTTGTTAAAAAAAGTTAATCTTTAAATAAATATCCTAATTTTCTAACATGAAAGATTAATTCTCATCGAAAGATGTAATATTAGATGTTTCAATCCACAAAGATTTTTATTTTGAATAAAAAGCAGTTCAAATTTATGGATCTTCGACCAAAAAAACTTTTTAACAAATTGGTAAAACTTTCAACCAAGTAGTTGAATTTTCAACCAAAATATATAAATTCTAAACGAAAAAATCAAAAAGAGTTGAGTTCATTTAAAAAGACGAATTTAAACAAATATATTTGAATCTTAAAAATATTTTAATTTGAAACTTAAAAGTTGCAATTTTAATCCAAAAAATTGAATGTATGCCAAAAAAGATGAATTTTCAAACCAATAAGACAAATAAAAAGAAATATGATTAAATTATATTTTGAGAAAAAAAATTATTTTTATTACAAAATAAAAATTTTGAATAACTATTCTTCAAGTTTCTTTGTAATTTTTCCAGATTTCTTGAAAAAATTCCAAAAGATTGTTTAAGATTTTAAATGTAATGAAAAATTATCTAGAAAATATCTACGAATTTTTTTCATGTTACAGGATGTTGCAAAAATTGTAAAAAAAATTTGAATCAGTTTGAAAGATATTTAATAAAATTTCTCAACCCTCAGGAATTTCTTTTATATATTTTTAGAAATTTGTCAAAGTTTTAAAATATTTCAATCTCCTCAAAACGTCTAAAATTACTAAATATCTTCTAAACTGACTTACCTTTTAAAAATCATTTTTTAAAAATGTCTACAAATCTTTCAAAACGATTCGAATGTTTCCTCAAATTTTGCATAATTTCTGCAAATTGAGAAAAAAAATTGTTTTAAAATCTTCCAGATTCTTTTTTGAAAGTTTTGAAAATCTTTTAAAATGTTTGAAAATCTACATTTTGTTTTCAATTTGTTCCAATATTTTTAAATTGAAAATTATTTTTTTATCTTCTCAGAACTTCTAAATATCATTTGAAAATTTTAAAAATATTTTTAAATATTTTCTGAAAATTGATGTTTTAAATAAAAAATCAATTTACCAGTTTCCATTTGAAAATGTGTCTTTTTTGACAGAAAATTAATCTCATTTTGGTTGAAAATTCAGCTTTTTCTGTGAAAATTATTCTTCTCGGTTAAAATTTGAACCATTTTGTTGCAAATTAATTTTTTTTTTTGGTGAAGAGTTAGTTAAAAATTGTATAGATAAAAATTTTCACTTTAGTTAAAAATTCAACTATTTTGTTGATAATTCGTCTTTTTAATTTAATTTCACTATTTTTTAATTCTATTTAAAAAAATTTTAATTGAAGTATCAACTGTTACATTTTTTTGTAAAATCATTTTTCTAGTTAAAAATTCGTTTTTGTTTTGTTTCATGATTCATGTTTTTAACTGAAAATTTAATTAAAATTTTTTTGGTTAAAAATGTATATTTTTAGCTGTAAATTTGTCTTTTTTTATAGAAAATTTATATTTTTCAGTTTTAAATTTGTAATTTTTGACAGAAAATTAAGCTTTTTGGTTGAAAATTTACCTTTTTGTTCTGAAATTAATTTTGATAGTTGAAAATTCATCTATTTTCTTTGTAAATTTAGCTATTTTGTTAAAAGCTAAACTACTTTGTTGAAAATTATTATTTTTTATTGAAATATTAATTATTACCATTTTTATTGAAAATTCATCTGTTTTGGTTGAAAATTCGTTATTTTTTTCGTTTCAAAATTAATATTTTTAACTGAAAATTTCTCGTCTATTTTTGTTTCAAAATTGATATTTTTTATTTAAAAATTGTTTTTTTTTTGTATCAAATTAATCTTTTTAATAATAAAAATTCATCTATATGGTTAAACATTCAACTATTGGGTTGAATGTTGAACTTCTTTGTTAAAAATTAATTTTTTACTCAAAGATTTAATACTTGAGTTGAAAATTTAACTATTTTCTGGAAAATTCGTTTTTTTTCAACTGAACTTTAAACTCTTATTTTTGATTGAAAATTAATATTTCTAGTTAAAAAATGAATCTGTTTGGTTAAGAATTTAAGTATTTGTTTGAAAATCCATATTTTGTTGAAAATATAATATTTTTACTAGAAATGTTAGAAATTTAAAGCGGTCCAAATTGAATTTTATATGGTACCTACATTAATTTTATTTTAAAGAATTTATTACCCTATTTTCGGAGAAAAAACCTCCTTTCAAACATTTTAGACCCCGAATTAAGAACTTTTCCTAAAATGTCTGAGAAAGTATATCAAATTTCAGGAATGTCGGCAAATCTCAACACCGACGATGGAGAATCAGTAACGAAAGCTTCTTCAGAATCCTCGGAAAATCCAAGTCGACCGATGAGTCGGTAAGAATTTAAATTTTTTATCCACCTTTGTTTTCTTGAGTTCGTAAAATTAAAAAATGTCTTTGTCTACATTTTGTTTTAAATTTGTTGAAATTTCTTTAAGTTTAAATTTTTTTTATTTCCTCAAAACTTTAAATAACATTTGAAATTTTAAAAAAATATTTTAAAATATATTTCTTCAATTAATTTTTGAAATAAAAAATTAGTTTAATATTTTTTTATTTGAAAATTCGTCTTTTTGTGTAGAAAGTTAATCATTTTGGTTAGAAATTCAACTTTTTCTTTGAAAATTAATCTTATTTGTGAAAAATTGATTTATTTGATTGAAATTTTAAATACTCGGTTAAAAGTTGAAATATTTTGTTAAGAATTAATTTTTTGGTTGAGAAATAACCTTCTTTGGCTGAAAATTCGTTTTTTGTTGATGTTTCTAAATAATGTTTTCAAACTGAAAATTGAAGTTATATTTTTGGTTGAAAATTTATGTTTTTTATTTGAAAATTTGTCTTTTTTGGTATAAAATTCATCACTTTAGTTGAAAATTCATCTTTTTCAGCTAAAAATTCGTTTTTTGTTGCTCAAGTTTATGTTTTTAAACTGAAAATTGAACTTCTACTTTTAGTTGAAAATTTATATTTGTTAGTTGTAAATTCGTCCTCTTTTTGATAGAAATTTTATATTTTTTAGTCGTGAATTCGTCTTTTTTTTAGTAAAAAAATTAATCATTGTGGTTGAAAATTTAAATACTTGGTTAAAAGTTGAATTATTTTCTTAAAAGTTAATTTTTTTGGTTAAAGATTCATCACTTTGGTTGAAAATTTCACTGTTTTGTTGAAAATTCGACTATTTTGGTTTAATTCAGCTGTTTTTGATTTTGAAAATATATATTTTTTGATTGAAATATAAGCTATTATATTTTTTCTTAAAAAAACTTTTGTGGATGAAAATTCTCATTTGATGTTTCAAAATTATTTTTTCAAACTGAGAATTTAACTTTTATTTTTGGCTGAAAAATTGGTCTTTTTTAAATAGAAGTGTTATATATTTAGCTGTGAATTCATCTTTTTTGGTTAGAAATTCGTATTTTTGTTTGAAAATTAATCTTCTCAGTTAAAAAATGCATCCGTTTGATTGGAAATTTAAATACTCGATTAAAAGTTTAACTGTTTCGTGAAAAATTAATTTTTTTCAAGATTCATCACTTTGGTTGATAATTTAACTATTTTTTTGATAATTCGTCTGTTTCGGTTTTATTAAACTATTTTAGATTTTGCCAAAATGTTTTTTTTTATTGAAATGAAAACTATTAAATTTTTTGCTAAGAAATTATATTTTTGGCTGAAAATTCGTGTTTTGTTGTTTCAAAATCATTTTTCTAAACTAAAAATTTAACTGATATTTTTATTTGAAAATTTTTCCTTTTTGGTAGAAAATTAATCATTTTGGTTAAAAATTCATCTTTTGGTGGAAAATTAATCTTCTTTCTTGAAAAATTCATCTACTTGTCAAAAATTAATTTCTTTTGTTGAAGAATCATCACTTTAGTTCAAAATTTAACCATTTTGTTGAAAATTTATCTAGTTTGATTTAATTTAACTGTCTTAGATTTAAAAATATTTTTTTTTTTATTCAAATGTGAACTAATACATTTTTTGTTGAGAATTCATCTTTTTTGGACAAAATTTTTTTTTTTTTGTTGGTTGAAAATTTTTTTTTTAACTGAAAATTTAACTTATATTTTTGTTTGAAAATTGCTGTTTTTTATTCGAAAATTTTTGTTTGTTTGTTAGAAAATCAATCATTTTGGTTAGAAGTTCATCTTTTGTTGGAAAATTAATCTTCTTTCTTGAAAAATCCATATTTTTTTTGAAATTTAATCTTTTTTTTTTAAATTAATCTACTTGATTGAAAATTCAAATACTAGGTTAAAAGTTGAATTATTTTGTCAAAAATTAATTTCTTTTGTTGAAGAGTCATCACTTTAGTTAAAAATTTAACGATTTTGGTGAAAACCCATCTAGTTTGGTTTAATTCAACTTTGGATTCAAAAATTTTTTTTTTATTGAAATGTAAACTGAAACATTTTTTGTTTAGAATTCATCTTTTTTGGACAAAAATTATTTTTTTTTGTTAGTTGAGAATTTTTTTCTTTAACTGGAAACTTAACTTATATTTTTGGTTGAAAATTGTTTTTTATTCGAAATTTTTTCTTTTTTGTTAGAAAATTAATCATTTTGTTTGAAAATTCATCTTTTGTTTAAAAATGAATCTTCCTTGTTGAAAAATTTATCTTTTGTTTGAAAATCAATCTTCTTTGGTGCAAAATTCATCTACTCGGTCAAAAGTAAACTACTTTGTTAAAAATTAATTTTTTTGGTTAAAGATTTATCACTTTGGTTAAAAATTCGTCTGTTTTAGTTGAATTCAACTTTTAACTTTTTAACTAGATTTTTTTAAAAATTTTTATTGAAACATAAAATATTAAATTTTTTTGTTTAGAATAAAATTTATCTTTTTTGTTTGAAAAATCGTTTTTTGTTGTTTCAAAATTATTTTTTAAAACTAATAATTAAACTTCTTTTTTAGCTGGAAATTTATATTTTTTATTTGTAAATTCGTCTTTTTAATAGAAATGTTATATTTTTGAGATGTGAATTCGTTCTTTTTTTTATAGAAAATTAGTCTTTTTTGTTGAAAATTCGTATTTCTGTTTGAAAATTAATCTTCTTAGTTGAAAAATTCATATATTTGATTGGAAATTTAAATACTCGGTCAAAAGTTAAATTATTTTGTTAAAAATTAATTTCTTTTTGTTGAAGAGTCATCACTTTGGTTGAAAATTTAACTATTTTGTTGAAGATTCGTCTATTTTGGTTTAACTTAACTGTTTTAGATTAAAAAAAAAAAAAATTTATTGAAATATAAACTATTAAAATTTTTGTTGAGAAATCATCTTTTTTGGTTAAAAATTCGTTTTTTTGTTGTTTCAAAATTATTTTTTTTTATTCACAATTCAACTTCTATTGTTGGTTTAAAATTGATGTTTTTTATTTGAAAATTCGTTTTTTTTTGGTAGAAAATTAATTATTTTGATTGAAAAATTAACTTTTGTTTGAAATTTAATTTTCTTTGTCGGAAAATTCATACATTTAATTGAAAATTTACCCACTCGGTCAAAAATTGAACTACTTTGTTAAAAATTAATTTTTTGGTTAAAGTTTCATCACTTTGGTTAAAAATTCGTCTGTTTTGGTTTAAAACAACTTTTAAATTTTCAACTGTATTGAAAAAAAAAATATTTTTTTTTTATTAAAATATACACTTTTAAAAATGTTTTGTTGAGAATTAATCTTTTTCGGATAAAAATTCATTTTATGTTGTTTCAAAATTATTTGTTTTAAATGAAAATTCAACTTTTATTTTTGGTTGAAAATTTATATATTTTAGTTGTGAATTCGTCTTTTTGGATAGAAATTATATATTTTTTAGTTGTAAATTCGTCTTTTTTTGGTAGAAAATTAATAATTTTGGTTGAAAATTCAACTTTTTCTTGAAAAATTAATCTTCTTTGTTAAAAAATTTATCTATTTGATTTTAAATTCAGATAAGCGGTTGAAAGTTAAATTTTTTTTAAAGTTCATTTTTTTAGTCGGAGATTTATCACTCTGATTGAAAATTCATTTGTTTTGGTTTAATTTAACTTTTAACTTTTCAACTGTTTTAAAAAAAAAATATATTTTTCGATTGAAATATACACTATTACATTTTTTGTTGAGAATTCATCTTTCTCAGCTGAAAATTTGATTTTTGTTGTTGTTTTAAAATCATTTTTCTGAACTGAAAATTTAACTTCTATTTTTTGTTAAAAATTTATATTTTTTAGTTCTCAATTCGTCTTTTTCGATAGAAATTTTATATTTTTTAATTGTGAATTTATATTTTTGGTAGAATTTTAATCATTTTGGTTGAAAATTTAACTATTTCTTTGAAAATTGATTTTTTTTGTTGAAAAACTCATCTTTTTTTTTTTAAATCCAAGTACTCGGTTAAAAGTTGAACTATTGTGTTCAAAATTAATTTTTTTTATTGAAGATGCATCACTTTGGTAGAAAATTTAACTATTTTGTTTTATTTTAAATATTTTTTGTTGAGAAATCATCTTTTTTGGCCAAAAATTTTTTTTTGTTTCAAAATTATTTTTTTTTAAACTGAAGATTCAACTTATATTTTTGGTTGATAATTGATGTTTACTATTTGAAAATTTTTTTTTTATTTAAGAAAATTAATCTTTTTGGTTGAAAATTCATCGTTTTTTTTTTTAATTAATCCTATTTATCAAAAAATTGACCTGTTTGGTTGAAAATTTATCTACTTGGTAAAAAGTTGAACTGCTTTGTTAAAAATTAATTTTTGTGTTGAAAATTAGTCTTATTTTGGTTTAATTTAATTTTTAATTTTTGAACAAGGTCTAGAAAAAATTTTTGGTTGAAAATTTATATTTTTTGTTTGCGAATTCGTCTTTTTTGATGAAGAAGTTATATTTTTTAGTTCTGAATTCGTCTTTTTTGATAGAAAATGAATCATTATGGTTAAAAATTTAACTTTTTCCTTGAAAATTAATCTTCTGAGTTGAAAAATTCATCTGTTTGGTTGAAAATTCACATATTTGGTTAAAAGTTAAACTATTTTGTTAAAAATTAATTTTTTTGGTTTAATTCAACTGTTTTGGATTTTTAAACGATATATTTTTTAAATAAAAAATAAACTACTATATTTTTTGTTAAGAATTCATCTTTTTTGGTCAGAAGTCTCTTTTTTTTGTTTCAAAATTATTTTTTTTAAACTGAAAATTTATCTTACATTTTCAGCTGAAAATTGATGTTTTTATTAAAAAAATTTTTTTTTGTTAGAAAATTAAATATTGTGGTTGCAAATTCATTTTTTTTTTTGAAAATTAATCTTCTTAGTTTAACTATCTTGTAGAAAATTCGTCTGTTTTGGTTTAATTTAACTTTTTTTGTTATAAAAATATATTTTTTAAATTGAAATATAAACTTATCACATTTTTTGTTGAGAAATCATCTTTTTTGGCTGGAATTTTTTTTTTTTTGTCTCCAAGTTATTTTTTTATACTGAAAATTTACCATACATTTTTTGCTGAAAATTGATATTTTTTTATTTTAAATTTGTCTTCTTTGGTAGAAAATTAATCATTGTGGCTGAAAATTCATCTTTTGCTCTGAGAATTCGTCTGTTTTAGTTGAATTCAACTTTAAACTTCTCAACGGGATTTGAAAAAATATATATTTTGATTGAAATATACACTATTACATTTTTTGTTGAAAATTCATCTTTTTCGGATAAAAATTCGTTTTTTGTTCTGTCAAAATTATTATTTTTGACTGAAAATTTAACTTCTATTTTTTGTTGAAAATTCATATTTTTAAGTTGTAAATTTGTCTTTTTTTTAGAGAAATGTTATATTTTTAGCTGTGAATTCGCCTTTTTGGTAGAAAGTTAATCATTTTGGTTGAAAATTCATCTTTTTCCTTGAAAATTAATCTTTTTAGTTGAAAAATTCATCTGTTTGATGGGAAATTTAAATACTCGGTTAAAAGTTAAACTATTTTGTGAAAAATTAATTTTTTTGATTAAGCCTTAATTACTTTGGTAGAAAATTTAATTGTTTTGTTTTATTTTAACAATTTTTTGTTAAAAAATTATCTTTTTTGGCTTAAAATTCTTTTTTTTTGTTTAAAAATTATTTCTTTTAACTGAAAATTTAACTTATATTTTTGTTATTTTGTTGAAAATTCGCAATCTTTGGTAAAAATTGACCCTTATGACGAAAATTTATCTTTTTGTTCTTTCTAATTAAAAAACAATCTTTCTGGTTGAAAATTCAACAATTCCTGTTAAAGAATTATAATTTTAGTTCTAATTTCGTTAAAGTTATTGCAAATTCACCTTTTTTTTAATTTTCGTGTATTTTGTTAATAATTCGTCTTTTTTGGTAAAAAAATTAAGCTTCTTTTATTAAAATTTACCTTTTTGTTGAAAATTCAACTATTCTAGTTGCAGATTCATCATCACGGTTGAAAATTCATGTTTTTGGTTGAAAAATAAAACGGTTTGGTTACAATTAAACTCTTTTTTAAAAATTCATCTTTTTTGTTAAAAATTTAATTATTTTAGGTAAAGATTCATCATTTAGGTTCAAACTTCGTGTATTTTGTTAAAAATTCGAATTTTTGGTAGAAATGAACCTTTTTGGATGCAAAAAATTCATCTTCTTGGTCGAAAATTCAATTATTTTCATTAAAGATTCATAATTTTAGTTAAAATTTCATGTATTTTTCTTAAAATTCATATTTTTGGTAAAAATTAATTACCTCAATTAAAGATTCATCTTTAAGGTTACAAATTTGATTAAATTAAATTAATTTAATTAATTAAATTAAAAAAATTCAAAAATTTAATTTAAAAAATTAAATTTAATTAATTAATTTAAATTCATGTCATTTTTTTATAATTTTTTTTGTTCTAAAAATTGATCTTCTCTCAAAATTTACCCTTTTGGTTGAAAATTTAACTATTCTAGTTGAAGATTCATTGTATTAGTTGGAGTTCATGTATTTTGTTGAAAATTTCTATTTTATGGTGAAAGCTAATTTTCTTCGATGAAAATTCATCTTCTTGGTTAAAGATTCAATTATTTTCATCAAATATTTATAATTTTAGTGGAAAATTTATGTATTTTCCTTAAAATTAATTTTTTTTAAATTAATCTTCCTTATTTAAAATTAATTTTTTTGGTTGTAAATTCAATTATTTTAGTAAAGAATAATTATTTTAGTTGAAAATAGTTGAAAATGTATTTTGTAAAATATTCATATTTTTTGGTGAAAATTTATATTTGTTGGTCAAAATTAACTTCTCAATTAAAAATTTATCTTTCTGGTTCAAAATTCATTTCATTTAGGTAAAGATTTATTATTTTGTTAAAAATTTTTCTTTATTGGTAAAAGCTAATCTTCTTGAATGGAAATTCATCTTTTTGGTTGAAAATTCAGTTATTTTTATTAAAGATTCATTATTTTAGTTGAAAATTCATATACTTTGCTTAACATTATTATTTTTTTTTGTGAAAATAATCTTCCTAATTGAGAATTCATCTTTTTGGTTGTAAATTCAATTATTTTGAGTAAAGAAAAATTATTTTAGTTAAAAATTGTTAAAAATTCATATTTTTGGTAAAAATTAATCTTCTTAATTGAAAATCGTTTTGTTTGAAAATTAAATTTTTCTTTTGAAAATTAATCCTCTTAGTTGAAAAATTCATCTATTTAGTTGAAAATTTATCAGCTCAATCAAAAATTGAACTACTTTGTTGAAAATAAATATTTTTGGTTGAAAACCCGTGTATTTTGGTTTAGTTCAACAGTCAACTTTTGAACAGGATTTAAAAAAATATATATTTTGATTGAAATATAAACTATTGAATTTTTTTTGAAAATTCATCGTTTTCAAATGAAAATTCGTTTTTTATTGTTGTTTAAAATTATTTATTATTATTATTATTTATTTAAAATTATTTTTTCAACTGAAAATTTAACTATTATTTTTTGTTGAAAATCATATTTTTTTAGTTGTGAATTCTTCTTTTTTGATAGAAATATTATATGTTTTTTAGATACAGCAGAGATATTGATGACTTGAGTGAATTAATGGCCCGATCCAAGTCCCGGATTTCAATCGGCTCCGTAATCGAAGACTTCTATCCTCAGAGTTCCAAAACGAAATTTGGAGAAACGGAGAGCACGCACGTTTTAATATAAGATTAAAACTTTCTGTCCATTCCATTTAACATTAACTTATTGACGTTCCGCTTTCTTTAAGCACAGTGCCATTTTTTTTATAATTTTACACGTAGATTTTTCTAAGGATCGAAAACGTACAAGTATCAGGAGCGTGATAATGAACCCTGAATATTGTACTAGGTATGAAATAATTGCTCTTCTTTGAACCTAAACTAGTCAACAAGTATTAGAACATTTTCGAACAATTCACTGCGTTTCCGGAAACTACAGTTTGCTTGCAATCGTTATAACGTTTTGATCTCGGAAAATTTGACCAAATCATCAATTAATTGTTAAAAAAGAGTTGCGAATTCACGCTAATCAAAAATTTAATTTAAGTATTGATTCATTTTTCCAGAACACTCACAGTGATTTGAAAAGAAAAACATGTGTATTATAAAGTATCCAAAGTATTCAGGATTATTTTTAATGTAGATGTATAAAGTAGCACACATTTAATGGCAAAATAAAAAATAGATTATTTAGAATACGAGTTTTTTTCTTTCGATATGTGCCAATGTTGAGAAATAATTAATATTATTAAAATAATAATAGAACCTAATAAAAAAATCCAACTAATTGTAGGAGATAGTTTGTATTTACAGTTTTCGAAGTTTCTGGAAACAGGATTTTACCAGAAATCGAGAACCTTCTGAAGCTCGTTACCGGGAAGCCTCATTTTTGAGCATGTAGAAAAATGTTGAATAAATACTCGGATGGTTAATGTAATGGATATTTAATTAAGTAACAATCCAGAATTACAATTATAATAATGAGTATTCAAGTGAGTATTTTAAGTAGTTTATTCAACTAGGGCATAAATCGAACTGAAAAAGAAGTGAAGGTTCTGGTCCTCGCCTTCTTAGGACCACCAGCCTGGATACGTTATTGTTTAGACTAACTCCTGGCGCCAAGTGATAAGCTTTCA